>JAPDSC010110968.1:271062-323232 GCA_026290005.1 Latrodectus geometricus | reverse complement strand
ATTACTGTATGAATATTTCGTTACGAATGAAGAAGAGAAATTCTTATTTTTGAATTTGAATTTAGGTGAATTGTAATTTTACATTCATTTAAAACTCTAACTTTTAACAAATGAAAAATAAATAATTCATATGATTAAATCAAGTTTATTTTACAGATGATAAAAGTAAGTTTTAAAAAAAATAAAAAGGTAAATTAAAAAATAAATGGTCATTGTAATTATTTAATTTAATATCTCTCGTTGAACATATAATTAAATTTACTTTATAAGTAAATTTAATTATATATATTACTTTTTATTTTTATAAAATATAAAAATTATAATTTTTATTATCATTCAATCAAAATTATTTTTAAAAAATACAATTTTTAATTTTTAAATTTATTTAAAAAATGCATCAAAAGTAAATTTTTAAATAAATTTAAAAATTTACTTTTTAAATAAATTTAAAAATTTACTTTTGATAAATTATTATTTTGCGTGAAATATTTTAATTTTTTTGTGCTTTCATTATAAAACTTATAAATTAAATACTTCAAAATATTAATATTAAACTAGTACAGCTTGATTTTAATATTTTAAAGTGCTTAATTTATTAATCAATGTAACAATTATTTATATAATTAATTAAAAACTTAATTGAGCTGTATTTATATGGATATAATTTTGATTTAAATTTAAAACATTGCTTTTAGTTAATAATTGAAATTCATTTAAGTTGCTTTTAAGCAACTGAAACAACTTCACCTACTTTTATGTTTGTATTGAATTCATTTACTTTATAAAAATTATAAGCTGTTCAGTATGTCGGCTCACTTTGGAAAATATTAAACGATAGCATGTTTCACTAGGAAGAACCCCAGGATATAATTCTTATATTATTGTAAAAGCAATTTTCATTCAAATTATTTTGTTATTCTTTTAAGTTTGCAAATGGCTATTTAGTTAGTTTTGAAATTCACAGTGGTATGTAGCAATTTTTCTTGTTTCCGATTTTCTCCTAAATCAGGATTCATTGTTTTCTCCTGCTTAGTCTTTTCTGACACCTAATTATTGTCCAGTTTTTCTAAATCTTTATATTTGTACAAACTTATTTATATTGAACTCTATAATATTTTATTGCACTTCATTAAATGTTCTAGTTCATTATTTTTTGTAATTCATTAAAATTAAAATAAACTTGAATGAAGCCAAAGGATGTCCTTTGACAAAACTTAGTAGCTAGCTTTATAGTTAAAGGGTGTCCCAAGAGTTTTATAACAGTAATGACGTTCCAGCAAAATGATACATGGTCGTAATCACGAAGTGCAAGGTTCTAAACACAAAAACTCCCGAACAATTTTCCATAAATACTCAGGCAGAAAACCTAAATGTAACATTCATCTTTCATTGTTCAATAGTGACTGGCATTCAACCTGAGATATTTCGTTCCAAAGAACATCTAACTACTTCCCCATGAAAACTCTAAAAATTCCTCAATAAGTTGCTCCATTCATTTTTAACTGTGTGTATTCATATTTCCTGATATTATAAACTTGATTTTTTGGATTTCTGGAATTTATTTATTTCAAGGCAATCTTTCATGCAAAATATATATATTTGTATGTATATATAATTTTTAGCTTCAATAAATATATAGTTTTAATTAACTCATCAATAATAATGAGTTTTAAAAAATTATTCATTAATAGTTAAAAAACATTTAATTTTGTTGTTTGTATATATAAAAATACAATACATATATTTAAGAAATATTATATACAACTAAGCTAAATATGTATATTATACTAAAATTTATTCATAAATCAATTCACTTTTAAATTCATTAAAATTTGCGTTGTAATACTAGAAAATATATTCTTTACGTCTATTAATAAAACACTTAAAATTAAACTACAATATTCTCGATCAAATTAGAACTTATCAAAATGTGAAATAATCTTTTTTACAACTTAAATTAAAAATAAATAAATAAAATAGAATTTTCTTGTTCAAATTGGCAACAATAAACAGGAAATTGCGAGCAAATGTACTGTGTAAGAAGGTAATTTTTTCTTTCTGTCGGGGTCTTTATAGAAAATAAGTTAGCAGTTTTTTGAAAAAAATTGTTAATAATGAAACAGAATTTGTGAGTAAATATGAATAAATAAAAATACTTTTCTAATTTGTAGTTATACTCACATCTTTTTTAAAAAAATTAAACTAAAGTAAAATTTCCTTGCTTAAATTGGCAACTATAAAACAGAATTTGTGGGCACAAGTGTGACATGAATAAAAGTTTTTTTTTTTTTTTTTTTGTCTCTACTTGTATTTACACTTATGTCCTTGTGAAATAATTAAAGTTGAATTGTTTATTGAAAATAACATTTGCGAAATTGAATTTGTGCTCAAAAGTGTAAGAAGGAGAAATTCAATTACAAAATTTAATTCACTATATTCAAGTGATGAGAATGGGAAATTTTTTTTATTCTAATAAAAATCTTCTTTGAAGTAGCTCCACGGTCTTGTTTCATTAAAGCTTTTATTAAAATAAGATAATTAGCTAAATAGAGTAATAGTTTCTCTTACTCAAAGCAGCAATAAAAAGTTTTAATTCGCTCTAAATTACTATAAAAAAAACGAGAAAATTTTTTGATTCGAAAAAAGGCATTTTATTTTATGTATAATACTGTATGTTACTGAAGCTTTATAATTATAAGAATTGACAATTATTTAAATAAAATTTTTTAGTTCAAATATCTATAAAACAGAACACAAACTTACATTTGACTGAAAACAATCTATAGATTTGAGGAAATTTAATTTTAATGAAATCAATATGAATGCGATAATCATATCTAATAAATGATTCCGGATATTTTATGATTCCCAAGACTTCTCGACTGCTCCAATCATTTGGGAAAATGAAAAGGAAGTCTTAAATTACTTGACAGTAAAGTACAGAAAGAGTAATTGATTTTTTACGACCAAAAATTGATCAAATGATAAGGTGACAGTTTGTAATCGGATACTTTAGTGTCAAAAGTTAGTTCACTTACAAACGTTTTTTTTTTTAAGTATATTCATTTCATTTCGTGTCTCAAAGAGTGTTCTACAGAATACAGATCGCTTCGGGGAAAATAACGTTTCACTTCCACCATTTAGAAATCGTGAGTTGAATTAGTTAAATATTTTACGCCGCGTATATAATAGAAATATAAATTCCATCTTTTCACTTTTTATCGACTTTACACATTACTTTTTTAATTAAAAAAAAGTTCTTTAAGCGATATTAATATCTATAAAAAATTAAAGAAATCTTTTTTACTTTAAAAAAATAATTTTTTACAAAATACATTTATATTTAATTATGAGCATTAATTTAAAAAATAAAAAAAAATTATTATTTATTAATTATCAATCAATAATTATATAAATATAAAATCTTAAAAATTAAAAAAGAATCATAATTATATTTATCAGTTTTACATTTAATTTAATTTTTTTCTATTTAATTTAAAAATCATTAAAATCGTTTGGTTAGAATTTTTTTTCTCTCTTTGATTTTCTGATGTAAGAAAATTAATTTTTTACAGGGAATTCATATGTCTCATTCTTTACATATATGTTTCTTAAATGACTGGTTTTAATAAATTAAATTTTCTCAATTAAATATTAAACTGTTTCTTATTGTTTCAAGATTTACTACAAAAATCTTGTTGTATATTTCGAAGTCAAAAAATTTAATACAATCTAAATAATTTTCTCTGCGACATATTTTAGCAGCAATATCATTTAAATAATTCTGCTTTTATTGTAATAAATTTACTGCAATTTAAATTGAAAATAATTAAAATCGCTGCCTATTTTTAATAAGTGATATTAATGTAAAATGCTGTTTTAGATGTATAAAGCTTGGAAAAGTTTTGTTGTAAACTGTAATAGGTAAAATATTTATCCGTTATAGTTTTTATATTTATGCTTTAAATTGATTATTTGCATTGATTAGAGACATTCAGTTTGTATCATAAGCCAATTTAATTTTTAAATTTATAATTAAATTATAAGTTTATTTCTTATTTTTAAATTTCAAGTATTTTTAAAGCTGAAATACTTATGAAAAATAATGAATGAATAGTTTATAATAAAACATATTTATACTACTTGAAGTGTCATAAACTTTTGCTCAGAAATTCAACGTTTTAAAAGATAATCTGTAACTATTTTATAAAATATTTAAAAAAATAATTTTCATCTTCTTATAGTCATTTGACTTATTTCTTTAAATATTTAGATTTAGCTCTTGGGGATGGGGGAAAACGGAAGTCTTCTCTTGGAATATGGATCGAAACTTCAGGGAATAGATTAATTTTAAATGATAAGTTAACAGGATTAAAAATTTCATAACAATATTTAAATTATATTTAACTATTTTCTATAATTACATAAACTATAATTATTCCCATACTCAAAGAAGTATAGATATATGTATATGATAGTTAAAGTATATGATAGTTAAACTAAATAACTGATTCAAAAATTTTAAATTTATTTATTAAGAGCATTTTGGCATTTCAGGCCTATGATAAATTTGCAATTATTAAATTTACATGATCGTCCCCCACTAAAAACGTTATTAATTTGTAATGTGCTTAACGTTACAATTTTTTCCTTTAATTTTAAAGTCTTTACCACTAGGAATTAAATTTCTGATTGAAACTTTTTCAATAAAAACTATTTTGTATCATCAATTTATAATTAAATAAATTTTGAATTAGTAAAAAAAAATATTTAAAATCCAGGTATAAAAAATTTATCTGAATGACTTAAATCTCAAAATGGGATTTTCAATAGACTGCTCCATAGATAAATATTATCAACGACATATAAATAAAAATAACCATTTATGAATTTGACAATTGAAGAAATAATTTTAAATATTTATAATATTTGAAATAATCATAATTATCTATAATTAATTGTAATAACTATATTTTCTTCTCTAATTCAGTGCGCAATAAATACACTACTATGGGTAAAATATTTTTATTTTAATTATTTTCTGAAAAAAAATTAATAAGAAGTAGAAAGAAAACCGAAAAAATATTAGCAAGTTAAAAATAATTATTTCATTGAAATCTAAAAGATTTCAATAATTTTGTAATAAAAAACGCTAAGTAGTGTAAACATCTCCGTTTATTAGAGACATCATTATGTATAATAAAAGAAAATATATACATCATCATTGAAAATTATTATTTTATTAAATATTCTAATAATTTAAAATAAAAACAGGAAAATTCTGTTATAAAAATATTAATAGCATTTTTTAACAAAAATCCTGCAGAAACTTCTAAAACAGTATTTCTGTAACTAAATATTAGAATTTGGTTAAAAAGCTAATTAATGCGTTTGATTTTTGAATAGTTAATAAATATCTTGATTATAGAGGTAAAGCTATAATCGAAACAGTTCTAGCATTTAATGCTGTCGGAAAAATCATTAAATACAATAGAGCGCAAAACAAATGTAAAATATAACACTTATTAATAAATTCTCTTGTGATTTTCTTTCCCTTATAACTTTATACAAACGAAAATAATAAAATGCAGTCTACTTATTAAATAAGAATAAATATTGTTAGATAATAACATACAATGACATATATGATTATAAATATATCAATGATAAAAAAATTCATTTTATCATAATAAGGATAGGTGGGAGTTTGTTCATATTAATTAATGTTTATTTCAGGTGGAAACTGTTTATTACAATACTGCGTGAAGAGATGAAGGGAAAATACCCATAGCTTAAATATATCATTTTAATTGAAATTATAAACATGGTTACAAAAACCCAATTATTTAAAGACTACAGCTTTTATAAATAGAATTTAGACAAATGATAGTTGATATTGACTTTAAATCACCAATTAAAAATATAACGGAAGAAAAGGACTCGGCTTTAAATCAAAAAATGATTTATTGAATATTTGAATATAAACATTACCTTTATTTCATTTTCCGAAATGCAAAAAATATGTATATATGTGGGTGTACATACATTTAGCTATATGTATATGAATGAATGTGTGTGTATAAACTATATTGCATGTGTTATTCATAATAATTATGTTCTTACAGAAAATATCCTCTTGTAATAAAAATTCTTTTTGCAATGAATAAAGTAAGTAGAATTCTGATTATTAAAAAAAAAATTCATTACATTTAAGTAGAAATCTAACTACAATTATAAAAAACTAAATCACCAATTTTATTCTCTTTTTATAATAACTATTAATTTATAAAATATTTAATGATACAAATAAGAATAATATTAAAACAGAACAGTAAAAGTAAAACCCCTAATCTAAAAGAATCATGTTTTTCGAACAGTTTTTCGAAATTCGAAATATTTACATTAAGAATTAGAATAAGTTACTGGGAACTGGATTTTAGAATCTTTAACAACATTCAAACATTTTAAATAAAATTTAACTTATTTAGGTCATAAAAATACTTGTAAAATAGATAAATCATTTCTTAAGCTTTGATGTAAAACTCAAATACAAAAAATTTATTCTAAGCAAGTTAATTTACAGTATTCCATATTAAATTTTCAATTGATTATATAACAATGGAATTTTACTACTGAACTTAAAATCACAATTGCTATTTCCTTTAATATTTTTAATCCTCATTCGAATTGTCATTTTTTTTGTATTGATAGAAGAAAAAATATCTAAAGCATTCAATTCGAATTATCTTGACTGTTTATTTTACTTAAAACTAATACGAATATTTAGCTAAAAGTTAAAATACTTGTCTAAAATGAAATATAAATCAATTATATATATAACTGTATTTACTGTTAATTCCAATTTTAATTCATAATTTATTTGACAACTATAGGTAATATTCTTTTCAAGAATTTATTGAATTCACTCTCAAATTTTCGCTTTTGCTTAGAAATTAATAAATAAAAAAAATTCAACCTTGAATGACTTTCTGAATCTATATAAAATTTCAGACTAAATAAATTTTGAAGCGATTCATTTTTCAGTGAATCAATTTAAAAATATATCAGCCTGAAAACAAAATGTTTATCATTAATGCAGTAAAAATTATTCAGAATAATATTTGTCGTTATTATTGTTTATTCAAGAAAGAAATAAAAAATATTTCTATATTATTTGTTTATTCAAGAAAGAAATGAAAAATTTTTAATAAATAAAAATGATGAAAATTCATAAAGTATTGATATTTTAATTTATAAAATTTTTAAATTTCACAAACAGTTTTATTTATGTGAAATTTTAGAATTTACCATAAAACTGAATTTTGCATAAATTAAAATTTTTAATATAAAATGAAGTTACTTGTTTACTTTTTTATTTTATGAAAGTAAATTAAAATAATTTTGAATTTTAATAATATAAAAGCATTTAAATTCTCTAAAAAAAGAAATTTGGAAAATTTAGAAAATTCATAAAGTTGAATTAAGATTACGAAAAATGTTCGGCTCTTTAAGGATAAATTGTGAGATTGGCTTATTTTTATAACTTCAAAGTCTTATAAAATTTCTTGAAAAATAGAATTTACACAGTAGTCTAAGAAAGAAAAAATACATTTTTTCATTTATTCCTTTTTATAGTATGTCCAAACTATTATTACTTTTCAAACTGATTAATTTTTCATAATTATACATTTCATTAATAAGAGTTAAAATAGTTCGAGTTGATTTTTCAAACAATTGTATTCTTATGCGAATTATTATTATTTCAAATCTTCTCATTCAAATAAACTTTTTTAAAAGAATGAAACCTATTTTATGTTTTGAAACAATGTAAATCTTGTTTTGATAGAAGTAACAGAATTAATGCACAATTATTTTCATATTTTTTCCCCTATTTTAA
This sequence comes from Latrodectus geometricus, assembly GCA_026290005.1. Classification (NCBI taxonomy): domain Eukaryota; kingdom Metazoa; phylum Arthropoda; class Arachnida; order Araneae; family Theridiidae; genus Latrodectus; species Latrodectus geometricus. The sequence goes on along the minus strand of JAPDSC010110968.1, from coordinate 315,335 downwards.
TAGGGCATAACATATTTATATGAAGTATTTTAATAATGTTGTAAATCTAGAATAATAAGCAATCGGAATACTTATAAAAATTTGGCATGTTGTGATATAGCTATAACATTCATTAACGCAATGCATTTTCAAAAAACACTCATGTTAAGTAATTATAAAAAAGATTTCCTTTTTAAAATACTGTATCTCAGAAAGATTTTAATAAATTTTCTTAATAAATATAATATATTAGGGAAGAAAAGACTAATGGGCATAATAATATTTTTAATACATATTGGTTACCTTCATAAGTCTTTTTAACAGGTATTGCCTCCAATTTAGTTAATGAAAATATTCAGTTTCTTAATAAAAGCAAATATTTTTGGTAATTCGAAAAAACTTTTTAACAATATTAAAATTATTCTATTAAAATAATAAAATGTATTGATTCTTATTTTTATTGTTAATCGATTGTAAGAACAAAAACTAAATAAATAAACAAAACCTATATTAATCATTTTTTAAAGTACATTATTAATGACACTCTGATTCCAAATGGAAAATTAGTAAAACGTGTAATACAGTACATGATACATAATATTAATGGACAAGGAAGTTTTCAAAATGTTATTCATCTCTGAAAGTTAATTGTTATCAATATTATTTCATATTTATGTGTTAATTAAGAAAAAGAATTATAGAAATAGCTTAGTGCGATACTATTTAAGGGAGTTTTCAAAATGCTTTTTATCCCTTGAAATCGTTATTTATATTATTTAATATTTATATATCAGCATAGGAAAATAATGATAGCAATAGTTTAATGTGATGCTATTTCTCCAACATTTTAGTACTAATCAACTGTATCAGGAACAATTAATTCAGTTAACAAATTAGAATAATATTTCTATTATCAAATAATATTAAAACAGATGTAAATTTAGGTACAAATAATTTAAATTTATATAAGAAAATAGTAACTAGAGAGTTTCATACCTAAATTTGTCAAATATTTTTCCATTGATTTTATATAACACCAAATATTTTTATTTTAATTTTATGATTTTCTCTATTAATTTATTAGGGTTATTTTTCATTAAAAAAGTGCAAAGAAACAGGAGTATAAGAATTAATTTTAAAACAGGAAGCAAAGGAATTATATTATGTACAAAAGCATTATCTCCGTATCATAGAAATTTTCTGTCAATATCTTTGTTTTATCATGAGTGTTTTTGTTTTTTTTGCTTTTTTTTTAAAAAAGGCATTAAAAATATATGATTTAAAATAGAAAAACCAATGAAATATGTAATAAAACTACTTATAAAATCTTTTTTCACCCATTATACACAATATAAAGCAAAATTTTTATTTTTACTGTTTACTTCTCAATTTTACCTATTTTTACATCAAACATATTTTCCCTCCAAAATACACAGTAAAATGATAAAAAATTACATATATTTATGTGTAAAATAGTTTCCCGTATGTTATACATGCTATAACTTTTCTATTTATATAAAAATATTTATGGTTATTATCTATTCCTTTATCATCAAATGTTATTCTATAAAAAACATAAGAATATGTCCTTAAAAGTTTTTAAAAAAATAAAGAGCGTAATATATCTGAGCATGAAAAAATTTTCTACATTTTATTGAACAATTTAAAATTTTTATGCTAATAGTTCAATTATTCTTTTCTTGACAGGGGAATAATTACAATTTTTAGAATATTGATCTAAAAGTTGTAATTATTCTTTTAATATCAGTGATAGACAATTTTTAATAATTCAGTAAAATAATTTTCATAAAATTTTAAGAATGAACCTATTATTAAAGATATAAAAAGTTCGTTATTGATATAGTTTAATTTGGCTAGAATTATTTAAGAAAAACATACTGTTAAAAAAAAAAAAACTTTAAAAATGATAATACAGAGAAAAATAGCATGGATTACAGAAAATTTTCTGAACAAAACAGCATTAATCAAAACATTGGGCTAAAATGAAAGTATGTTTCACTTAATTTATATTGTTATTAATTTTCTCATCATATTAAATTCATTTTATTGTATCTCTGGATTTTCTTCCTTAAACATTACATAATAATGTTAAACATATGAGCAGCAATATATTATGCTTCATTTTATTTATATAATTAATAGATTGTAAGGCAAATATTTAAGCATATTTACATTAATTTTCATTGCATTATAGGATGATTTCCAAAAAATGTTAAACATTTTATTCAAAAATATAAACAAATTTAATACATATTCGATTACTTTTGCCTGATTGTTGATTTTTTTGTGGTAAAATGTTATTTAGTAAGGTAAAATATTTTTCATATAGCAAACAATTTTATCTATAAAAATCTCAACAATTAATCCAAAAATGTAACACACAAATTTAAACTAGATTTGTTTACTATTAGAGAAAAAGTAAAGAACATAAATTAAAGAAATCTGGAAAGAGACAGAATTAAAAATGTAAACAAAAAAAGCGTAAAAATCATTGGTGAAACTAAAATGATATTAGTTTTTAAAATATCTTTTTTGTATTCAATGCAACGTTTGTAAATAACTGCAAACTATTTTTACTGTCATATAGTGTATTACGGTTTTTAATAATATTAATGCAAGTTTTGATAATATAAGTTTTACATTTAATTTCAAATAATGATAAATCGAGAAATTATTTTGCTTGCTTCAAAAATTAAATAATTTCTACTAAAAATGTTAAGAAAATATGATAACAAATATAATATTGTATCTGAGAGGGAGAAAAAAATATGAACTCTTCCAAATTTGTGAATAAGTAATGAATAATCTTAAATATTATATTTTAAATAATCTCCTGCTATTTTCAGCAAAATATTTCTTATGTTGCTATATTTAAGCAGTATGTAACTCATTCTCAAGGAAAAAAAATTTATAATATTTCTTTTTTTAAATTATATTCTAAATTTTGTATAAGTAATTTCAAATTTTGGAATTATTGATAAGAATTTACTGTGATGGTTATTAAAATTCTCAAATCTTTATAAACGACTGAAGTAAAAGCAAAACATTTTAAAAAAAACTGCAAAATATAGCAAAAAATTTAGAAAAATAATGCGAAAATAATTGAATTAAATCTTCTTATTTAACTGTAATAAATTGATGTATAATAATATAAAGATTAACAATGCTATGAAGAAATGTTTGTAGAAAAATGCAGCTAGTTTATGTAAACAATATAAGTAAACAAACTTTAACAACCGTCGTCAGTAAAAAAGGAATATCCACGATTGATTTAAATATTTGTAAATAATCGTAAAATTGTTATATTTTAATAATCTATAAATAATTCGTGAGAAGTATAAAATTCCAGAAAAAATAAAATCCCAAATTTTACTACAAAAATAAAACTGATTCGTGAGCATATTATGTTATATTAGTCATAATTTGTACGTGATTATAATAACGGATCAACCAGTAAATGTTTTACTCATTTGTAAACAAATGGAACGTGCTTTTATTTTCATTCATATAAACGCAAACATTTCGAACTCATGTGATTGGTAGAAATCGCGTGAGCGAAATATAAAACAAAATTTATGGGGGCGCTTACTGATCACCGATGCAATTGCCGTAGCAGACGATATTTCGAGAGTAGCACCCGCGCACCCGGTGACAGCGCGTAATATCAAGTGATTCTGTGCCAAGAAGTCGTTTGTACTTTAGTTGATTAATTGGCATCAACATCGGCGATGATAAATCAAGGGAGAAACACAGGAGTAAGCACTTACCGTGCCAAGGTTAGGCCTAATTCCAGAACTACGGCCGATCACTCCGTTGATTTGCACCGGCGGTAGCACTCCACTGTAGGCATGGAGTGAAATTTCGATGCATAATAATCCAGAATTCCACTGAAAAACATTCCATGTACTGTAACACTAAATCCATTTGCGAAAATATGCACTGAAATATTAATAAAAAATCGTTTTCTTCATGTTAATATGTATCCTGGGAGCAGACGATTCCAAAACACAACCAGCAGACGATCGCCGCCGGATCGAAATAGGGGCGACCGCCATTCCGTTTCTACTAGGCCTAACGGTACATTCGATGGGGAGTGGTGGATGTGGTAGAGGGGGCGTCTTTTCTTGATCTTTTTTTATTGTGCCCTAGAAAAGTCAGATGGTTCCGGGACTTCCAGAGTATGGAAGGAAGCAGGGAGGAAAAAAAAAATGAAAGATCAAAAAGTGGTTGTCCCTTAACGGTAGGCCCCTGGACGATACAGACGATTCTTTTTCGCTTTTTTTAGGCTTGTGGAGATAAAGAGGAAAAAAGAAAAAAACAGAAAAAAATTTCTTGTAAAGATGCGGTGAGGGGTGAAAAAAATAAGAAAAAAGCGAAGAAAACTGTGTATGTGTCAGTGGGGGACGTTTTAAGTATAACCTGCATAAAGTTTAAAGTAGTTTTTCGCGAAGTTTATGTACCTCGAAAGTTTTCGTCTCCGGAAAAAGTTTGCCGAACAATATTTTTTTGTGAGGAAATTCTTAAAATTCATGTAAACATTTTCGTTTTAAGAGTCTTCAAAGAGAACACTTGAGTAGATTCTCTAACTAGAAACCATAATCAGAATATAAAACTTTTTACCAAATAAAGATTTTATTAATTTAAACATTTTTTATATTTGTCACACGTTATCTGAATCTAGTCTAATATTTATTTTTGTCTATCTAAATATTTAAATTTCATATTTAGATAAATTCACTATAATTTCAAATTTCGAATATTTATAATGCAAAGTCAAAAAGATATTTACCGCAATTAAAAATTTAAATGGGTGCATTTCAAGTTTTAAATAAAAAAATAAAATAATAAAATAAAAACACTTTCACACGATATTTTTTTTTAAAAAAAAAAAAAAAACGAAAAAAAAAATATGAAATAAATATTTTTTTCGACTTTTTTTTTTACATTTACTTTTATAACATTTTATTAATTAATTTTAATTTTAAAGTATTTTAAACTAACACCTAGTGTACTTATAACTCATGGCAAAGAAATAGCAGATGATTAACAACTGAAAGGTTTTCTTTTCTTAAATTAACCACTTTGTTAAAACAAAGTTGTTTGAGTGATTATTTCGAATTATAATTAAATAATGCGTTTATTCATATAATACCAGAATTTTAGTTGAAATAGTTTTCCATATTATTGGTAAATCATTTATTACTTAAATGTTAGTTTTCTCAGACAAAAATTATAATTATTAATTTGGAGACAAATACATCCCCTCAATTTAAAAATAATGAATGTTTTTAATAATAATGAATGAATGAATGATCAAATCAATTTTTTAATTCATGTTTATTTTTAATTCCTATAGTAAATTATTTTTTCCGTATTTAATTTTACAATATTTTATTTTTATTTAATATTAATTATTTATTATTTAACTAGAATGCTTAGAAATTCTTGAAACAAAGATAAGAAAATCAATATTTTTAAATTAAAGAAACATGCAAATTGATTCCTTAAAAAATTATTAAACTGTCTTTTGTGACTTATACGTTTCATTTTATATTTTCATACTAAAAAAGTATAGATGTAATTATTAATTATTTAAAAGAAAAACTGAGAAAGACCTATCACAAATTATTTAATATATATATATATATATATATATTTTAAATTATATTTTTCGAAAATAAACGCTATAAGACCCAAGATTTGTTTATTCGAATTTGAGATGCAATTTTTTTATAATTATTGTTGAAAAACACTTGAGGTAATCATTTTTACAAATGCTGTTTCACATTAATTCTTCGTGAATATGCAATTACTAAATCCACGTATTATTTTTAAATATTTTATAAATATTAATTACCTAAAGTGGTACAAGGTTTTATACTAATTCGAATCATAAGTGAACAGATATTATCACATGTTACTGCTTTCATTAACATCATTCCCAGACCAGTATTGGGCTCTACGCCAGGTTGGGAGAAGTACCCGGATGGGAGTTTTCACATCAGAGGAACAAAGCAAAGGATCTCCAATGTTGCCACCCTAGGCGTATTACTTCACTTGAAGATGAACACGGCTTATTTAACATTATCCAGTTACCTTGAGTGAACACAACGGAATATTTTGTTAAGCTGGGATTCGAACGCACTACCTTGAGATAATGTAAATGATGCCCTATTGTAAATGTTGCCTTAAGCAACCCTATCACCGGGTTCCTTAAACTAATTAAAGTTGTTGTAATGCTTTTTCTAACATGTATCACGCATGTGTCACGCAAGAGAATCGAGATCACCAAGATTTTTTCATAGACAGTGAAAAGCATTCCCATGTGGCATTATTAAAGAAACCAGGAAAATTCTCAAGCATGCACGTGCATAGAGATAACAGAAATGCAACGACTTTGGACTCCCGTTTTCAGACTGTGGTTAAGATCGAATTTGTGACTCCAATTCCATGGAACGAATCCTACCAGTGGGTTACTATGTGCCGCCGTTTGCAATACATCACATAACAAATAGCTTCATAGTAAAAAACTTTTACAATAAATGCGCAGCTGCATTGACAAACATGCTTAACGCAGTAGCGTGACATCCACTAACTGTTATTCAATAGAGACTAAAATTTAATATAAATCCTTCCACTTCAAATAGCTCAATTCTACTGGTGGGCTATGGGTAGATCCCCTTTCACAGCATGTTGAATTTTTTTTTTTTTTTTTTTTTTTTTTTTTGTTAGTATTGCGAGAGTAAAACTGAAGAACAAGAAAATTGACATAACTTACTTATTGTATCTATCTCCCCAATTTTGTAATTACGCTGACACATTTGTTACTTTATTTATGAATTCATTTTCAACGAGATTCACATCATAAAATCGTTGCAGTTTTAAGCAATGTAATGGAGAATCTAATTGCTCTAAGCCAAAACATTTGAACACCTTTCGTGAAGACAATTCATAGAGAATGGACTATATTCCCAAGGGAGAAAACCAGGAAATCAAAAATGATGCGCTTGCAAAAAAAACAAAAAAAAAAACAATGTATTTTATTCTCAAATAGTTATTGTATTTGAACTACATACAATAACTTCAGTAAGCATGATGAACAGAAAGATAAATTATGCAGGGAGTTATCAAATGAACGAAAAAGGTGCAAAAGAAAATTAAAACGAATCACAATTCCCCTCGTCTTTTGTTAATATATTTCAGACTGAGCTTAAATTTACTTCAGACAGGCGAATAGTAATCACTCTTGCCTGAAGTTTAATAGTTCGGGGGTTCGATTCCCTCCTCATGTTCATTCACTTTAAATTGTAGGCCACGGTCTCATTAGCCCTCGTGTACATAAAACTGTTGAAAAATAAAATAATATATTTCTCACCGAGATTTTATTTATTTATTTTATTTTATTATTACTAGTTTTGTTTTATTGTTATTTTTTTATTTATTTTTTATATAAATGATTAATAAAAAATAAATTTCACATTTAGTTTCAATTTCTTTTTTGTATTTAATGAAATAAAAGAGGTTTCTGTAGAAGGATTCCACTACTCACACTTCATGAAAAAGCAAGCTAAAATAATACATGTGGAATAACTAAATTTCCGTAATATTTATTCCCGCCAAATTATGCTGGCGCTGTCATCGCCAGAATGAGCGAAGGGGATGTATCACCCGATTACATGCCCAGCCCAGAATATTCGAAGAGGGATGCAGGACTTTCTTTCTCTCTCTTTGAGATAGATGACATTGGGCTGATACATTTCAAAGAATTCATAATAATTTGATAAATAATTTGAAAAGCATTTTTTTTTAATTTTTTCTATACCTGTAACTGCAAAAATGTAATAAAATAGAATTTCTCCATCTGTACTGTACTCTTATTTCTGAGATATAAATACAATTTTGCTTCTGGTTCAATCTTTGGGCAGTATGGGTGAAATTCTAGTTTAGAATAATTATTTTACTGACATATAAACTTTTTAATTGTTAAGAGATATTCTTTCTTTAAGTTTCATGACTACTTTTTTTTACTTTATTAATGCTTTCAATAGTTAGGTAAATCAGTTTGGGTTTAGTTTATTGTTATACGATCATTTGTGTTGACACAAGTGTTAGTTTGATCAGGATTTGCAACTTGAAAGAGAGATCCCGGACTATTACAAACACCCACGCAAACAAGAACAACAGAACTAGAGGATGAAGCACTAAGCATCAGCTGCCATCCTGGCTTAGATATGTTAGGATAGAAATATTTGAAAGCATGTTTTTCAAAATAATATTCTTGCATCAACACGTATTGTATTTTAATTTCTTTATAATGTTAGATGTTTTAATGAAATTAGATATACAAACAAAAGGTGGTATTTTTTTAGAGAAATTTTTCACATTCCTATATTAAGAGAGGTAGTTTATTTACTCTGAAGCCTGGTGGTGCAGTGGTAGCGCCTCGCACTCCCAACACTCAGGTCCAAGATTCTCTCCTCGGGTGGGGGAGGGCGACTCAGCCTTTCTTCCCTTCAGTGGGTCGGTGCAACCGAGTACCAAGCATGCTTGGAAACAAGACACTGGAGGTTTTGCGTTAAGCTGACCACCTAACCAGGATATATGCTTCGCATCTCAGGGCCCTCGGTCAAGGAAACAGGTATGGGGACTGTAGGCCTTGGTCCCCCAAAGGGCTGTCGTGTCACTGAGTTTAGTTCTTATATAGTTCAGTTCATTTACCCCTTAAAAAGTAACCATGACATGGTAATTATAAAATAATCTTCTTGATAGTGCAATGCTAAGTAATTATAATTTCATGCAACTTTCGCCAACTGTAAATAAGAAACACTGTAAGCAAATGGTTTGAACTTCTTTGATACAATTGCTCACAATAAAAGAAAAAAATTTTTATCTCGAGCAACAAGAAGGAGGCGTTCGAATAGAATGGAATTTGATATATCTGGTTGAAAATATTGATATGTGTAAATGATTACAAAATTAAAGCAAAAAGAATTTTATTATAGAGAAAAATATTTCAATATGCACTTGCTGTTTGTTTCCAGAGTGAATACAAGAAACCACACTGTCTGACATTGAGGAATACAAATTTTCTAAACTATCCTGAGATAAAATTATTTATTTTTATATTGTAGTTAGGTCTTCAGCTGAAATTAGAAGTTCCTGCACCCCAATGTACTAATAATCATTTCAACTACATCCATATGCACTTAATGAGAGATAAGATTGAGCATGGCAACAGAAAAGAAATTTCCTCTTGTCTGAAATAATCTTCAAAATTCTTGCACCATTTGAATGAGCATTATCTTGCTTAAATTTTAGGACTGGATGACCAGCCATGATTGATGACTTAAAAATTCATAAGCAAACCGTTGAGTGTTAAACTTCGCTACACCATTATTGGTATGGCCGGATGTCATGATGCGCCGACAGAGCTGCTTCAAAATATTAACTGAACCATCCTAAAATAATCTGTATTACTTAATTAATTATCATATTAATTATTATTTAAGTATTCTAGTACAGTTTATCACCTAGAGCAAGTGTTAAATGTTCAATTTTATGTCATTCATGCATTTTGTAAATTTAATAATCTGCGTATAAACAATGCAGACATATTATGCAAAAACGTAGTGTTACATAACGCAATTAAGGCAGGAGTTTTATTCATATATATATTATCATATTTACGTGGTTTTTTTACTATATAATACATAATTTTATTGGCTATATATATACATTATGAACTGTTTATATAATCTGTTTCCTCTTTATTCAACTGGAATTTTCTAATCAAGATTAATGAAGTTTTTAGAAATAACCTTGAAAAAAATAGGTTATTATTTTTAATGCAATATTTATCTTACGTCATTCCCCATAATGGTAATTCTGTAAATGTTTTGTGGACGATATCTTATTTCTGTTCATTTTGTAACTTCTAAAATTGGAGCTCTGCTGAAATGTAATATTGTAATTCTCTTTTCAAATTCTGTGGCAATTCTGCTTCAAGTCATCACATCTGCAGTAGGGACTATTTAACTTTTTGTAGAATCAACCTGAATTCACCACTGATCATTGGCCTGTCATACTTGAATTCTCTCAATCAAAATAAATTAAAATCGCGGTTCATTAATGAGGATGATATGTAATTAGTTCCTGATCATCCAAGTTCATCCTTCCCTACATCCCTGTAAGCAAAAGTGACGATGTCGAGCTATTCTAAACTGTTGTCGAAAGTTGTTAAGTTGTTGAAACTTACTGTTGTTGAAAGTTGAACTGTTGCAGCACAAGCGATATGACCCACATGCCCTCTGGTGGCATGAATATTTTCCTACATCACATCGTCATCTTTCATATCTTCTCGTCACACACATGATGATCGAGTTCGCAGTGATTCGACAGTTCTATGCTGGAATATTATATATTTGGAGCGTGATTATAATTCTAGTTAAATATTTTAAAAGACATAGATAGATGAAATATTTCGAGAAATCATGCACTGTTATAATTTCAAAGAACTGGAAGCAAATTAAAGTAGTTAAAAGAATAATTTAAATATTAGGGCACTGTTATATAGATTTACTCAAAGTAAAACGACTTCATCGTTATAAGGAAATGGTTTGCCAAAATATCACCTAGCTGTCTGAAATTTCAATGTATATATAATATTATCTCATGACATTGCTCTAAAAAATATCAACTAATTGTAATCCTAATTTATTAAAAACAGAATCTGGCATTACCTTAACTTATTTAAATTACTCGGTTTAACTTCTGAATAAAAATAAATTAATATATGTATAACTAACAGGTACTAGTTTCCAGTAGAAAACAATGGTCAAAAAGTGTTTTACATAGTGAAATAATGTTTCTTAAACGCAACCATTATAATAAAATCAAATGTGGTTGGAAGCTTGAAATTGCTCTTTAGAGTTACGAAGTTGTTAAATATTCATCCTTTAATACGCGTTCCGATGCATTACTTATAGGTGACATGTAGGGGAACAAGCGTGCGTTTCATGGAACAAAAAGATATGCAGTACGTGGGGCAAAAAAATATACATACGCTTCACTGAATAAAAAAATATGCAATTTGAAATAGAAAAAAAAATTATAAATGTTCTTTTAAAAATATATATAAGAATAGAAAAAAAGAAAATCGTCACTGTAAAATGCTACTATATTCATATCGTTTAAATTATTTATATGATGGCATAGGCAACTTTACAGCTATTTCAAACGAACGTAATTATGGTTTCAGGTAATTACAAACGCTGGAATTAAAATTTCGAATTGAAATATAGTTTATATTGCCAGAGACATAACTTTTATTCGATTCACGGCAACCACACTTGATGCCATCCTGGAGAAAATTCGTCAAACAGAATAAGAATCTTATTTACATAGATTCACAAAAATTTTAGTTATAAGTACATATCAATTAGTTATTTACTTTTTATTCTTGACAATATATCACACAAAACATAACTGGTTAATAGTGAGAGAAATGGTTATTTTTCTCCCTAGAATGAACAAAATTAAACTGAAAACTGTTTTCTAAAGACCGATATATTTCCGCAAACGTTTCAATGATATATTAAAACAAATGTGATTACATAAAGAGTTATTGTTAACGAACATCTTTAAATAATTCAAATATAACGTTTAAAGAAATTTTTGATTTTATTTTTCTATTTTTCATTGATTGATTTTCTTGTTAAATGCTGAAAAAATATTCTACTCACATTTCTTTTTTCAGATAATAAGGAGATAAAAATCATAAGAATTCATCTAATCATAGAATCTACTAGGAAACTAAAAAGTACTTTGACACCGTATTATAGACAGATTAACGACTGAAAGCAGATATTTTATGATCCAAGGGGGAATTAAATTAAATTCCAGATAACTGGCTTTTTTCACATGTTACAGGGAAGAAAACCCTAAAAATGTACTCCGACAGAAGTGCATATAGAATCAGGAGCATAAAATCCGACTACCATTGTTCAAAAGTGCAGGGATCGAGTTCTGGACCTTATGCCCCGGTTGTAATAGCCTGGTTAGTTAGGGTGTCGTTCTCCTGATCGGAAGGCAGTGAGTTCGAATTCCAGCTTAAGGTAGGATCAGTAGAGTTCTCTTATGGCGAATGGGGACACATTAAATAGGTGGTGGCCGCAGTATCTTCCAAGCGAAATTATTCCTCTGGGGTCGTCAGGTGAAGTATAAAAGGTCTTGTGTTTGATCCCTGCATCTAAGTTACGAAGACAATTTGGTACTTGCTGGTGAAACCCAACATCTAGGTACTTGCTAGGTACAAAGAACTATGTTGGTACAGCAACAACAACCTTATGCCAGTAACAAACTCAATTAAAAGCACTGTCCTACCATAAGATCACTTTGATTCCTGCATACTTATTCTATTGCTAAAATAGTATAAGTATGCAGGAATCAAAGAGAATTTTGAAATAAATTTTAATAAAATATACCAAGAAACTTACGGTTATAATTATCATAAAGAAAGCCTCAGTGGCCTAGTGTAGCTTTTGTTGTTGAAAAATAGTGAGTTTTAAACCAGATCCAGCTGAAATCACTAAGGACGTTTGAGGGAAGGAACCACCATTTATTTAAGAAATAAATGGTGATTCCAATGCTTTCCATTTGAAATGATACTCTTAGTTGCTCTACCAAATCGATGGATCTTCTGCTTGATCTCTCTTTCTAAATGAGAAACACTTCATGGTACACACTGGAGGCCATCAGTTACGTTCCTTGCAATACTAAAAGGCCTAAAATTTTAAAATATAAACGGAAATTTGGAAAAATTAAGAAAAATATTTTTTTTAATGTATAAGAATAGAACGTGCAAAGGATTTGTCAAATATTTATCTGTTTCAAGAAGAAAAAAAAAAAACCTTAAAATGAATTTCTATAATAAAATTCATGGTTAAATTAATCCTAAGTTTATAATCAAAATAGAAGATGTCAAGGAATTAATAAATACATCCATTTGTTCTGCAAGTGTTTTTGTGTGGGTTTTAACAGAATATCAGAAAAATATCCCAATTATTTCAAATTACTTTACGGAAAATAAATATTTGACAAATGGATGTATTAATTAAATAAATTGTAGTAGAATAATCATAGCAATTGATGATCGTATCAATTTTGAAGAAAAAACCTTATGACAAGTATCAACAAAACACGGAAAATTATTATCAAAATAAAAAATAAATTAAAATACAAAGACATTCAACCAATTTGCAGAAAAGAGGATTATAGAAAAAATTTATACATAATAATTAACTGCAATATTTATTATAAAGAAAATATTGTATGACAGTTTTTAATATAATACGTTATTCGTAACAGAATTTTCATAAAAGTTAATAAACCCATTGATTTCCGTTGGCTAAATGGTACTTTGTGATGAATTTCAATAAAATATCCTCGGAATACACTCAAAATTATTTACGCCTATTTTAAAGAAGTTTTATTCTAGCTGAGAGTACTTGAAGCAATTAATGATTATATTTATTTTAAGGAAAACAACTTGAGATAAGTTTTAAAAAAATACTTTCGATTGAATAAAAGTATGGAAAAAATATACTTAGATGTTTTGAAAAAATACTCTCTTGAGTCAAAAGTTATGCATGACATATAAGATCATTTATGGTCATAATAATTTTGTTATAAAAATTATAATATAAATAGTGCTGAGTTCATGTTGTTAACACACATGTTTCTCAAAAAATGAAATCATTTTCTACTTGTCTTTCTCAACACCCAGAGAGCATCGATGGAAGGGTTGACCAATGAAAGGTCATTTCTGATGTCCAATCGAGCCCTGCCATTGGTTAAGACCGCGCCTCTCTCGCTACTAGAAACTGATTTATAGCTGGTCATTTCTTGACCTTTGAACGTTGCATTCCCTCATTAAATTAATCAAATAGACTTATTTTGTCTTTTTTTTTATTTTTTAGAAAGAAATTTTACGTTTCTATTATTAATGTACTTCTTGTTATTGATCCATTTGAATATTAAGTAACTAATTTCATGACAAATAAAAAATATTTCTTTAAGAGGTTTTCCAGTATCAAAATAAAATTAACTAATATTATAGTGATTCTAAAAAATTTATATATTTATTTAGAAATAAAGACGTGTAGTTAAAATTTCCTTCCATTTTTTAGGCATTTCAATTTAGTGGAATGAGAAATACATTAATTTTGTAATTAAAACAAAAACGAAGTGTAATAATAATAATTTATGAATGACACTAAAACCATAGATAGATTATCTAATGAATGCTATATTAAATAAGTAATAAATTATAAAACAAAGAATGTGGTAATAATTACAATTGATTGCTTAAAGATAAAGGTAGCTAAGATAAACTCTTCTAATTAATTGTACAGTCAACTTGTAACAAATTATAGAACGAAAGTAATAATAATTATCTAATGAGTGTTACACTAATTAATGCAATGTTTACAAAACATATAATGATGATGATAATAACTATTAACTTATTAAAGACAAAGATAAGTTAAAATGAAGATAAGTTATTCGAATGAATGAATACAGTAAATACGTAACGAACTATAGAAAGAAGAGTGAAGAAACTTATCTAATAAATTGTACTGTAAATATCCATCAAGTTATGAAACAAAAGTTAATATTCCTATTTGTGGAGAATTTTAAATCTATGTAAGTTATTTAATGAATGATACTACAGTAAAATATAACAAATTGTAAAATTAAGAGGGAGAGTAATAACTGTTGATTAGTTAAAGGCAAGGATAAGTTATTTCAATAATAAGTGTCACTGTAAATGTGTCACTTTTTATAAAATGAAGAGTCATAATAATAACTATTGATTGATTAAAGACAAAGATAGCCTATACCAAGATAGGTTATTTCAATAAAGGGCACAGTAAATGTGTAACAAGTTATAAAATTAAGAGTGATATAACTATAGATTGGTAAAGACAATATGAGATAATATAATAAAGTTGAGTGATATAATTATTGATTAATAATAACTATTGATTGGTTAAAAATAAAGACAAGTTCTTCCAATGAATGACATAGTAAATGTGTTACAAATTATGAAATTGAGAATGATAGTAATAATTATTGATTGATTAAAGATAAAGGTAGCTTAAGAAAAAATAGAATATTCCAATGAATGACACAGTAAATGAGTGTAATTTAAAAAATAAAGAGTGAATGGAGAAAGACAAAGATAGTCTATGCCACGATAGGTTATTCCTATGAATGGCACTATAAATCTGTTACAATTTTCATAAAATGAAGATAATAACTGTATTTATTGGTTAAAGACAAAAATAGGTTAAGCCAAGATAGGTTATTCCAATGAACGGCACAGTAAATGTGTTACAAATTATAAAAGAATGGGTAATATTTATTATTTGTGAAGAATTTCAAGTTTGATGAATGAGAAAATCGTAACAAATTGTAAAAGGAAAAAATTAGTAACAATAATTGCTGATATGTAAAAAGCAGCAAGTTTCTATGGATCAATCTAATTCTAAATATAAAATTGAAGGATATCTCGAGTTTTGTACATGATAGTTATTAGTTTTTGCATTTCGTCATTTTAACGTTAAGTTTCGGTAGGTCGAATGTATTAAATAATTTGATTTCATAATTTGTTTGAAGTACTTAACACAATAAAAGGTTTCTAAAATAATTTTTCAAATTGTATGATATTCTGTTTTCTTATCGAAACAATAAACATTCAGAAACAACAAAAACAGAGTTCCTTAATATGTGTCAGTCTAACTGTTAATGTTTTACTATACTATACAAAATTGATAAATAGAAACAATATGATTTGAATCAAAGTAATAAACAATATCTTTATGCAATAATTTTGACTTTTATAATTATTTACAGTTTATGAATGATCTAATACTTTATCAAATAAGGAAATGCAAGTCCAACTGAATTGACAGTTATTTACACATTGTTGACATTAGGTATCCATTGTAAATTCTTTTAAGCGGTCCAGCACAGCAAGAAATAAAAAAAACCAAGTGGGTTACTGATAGCAGAAATGTTCAACTCTTCTAGTCTGTGAATGGTTGATACAAAAACTCTTTCGCAATCCAGCCTCCAATCAAAATTCAAGAAATACAGGTTATTTTAAATTTCTAACCAACTGTGAAGGGGTTCTTTAACCTCTTTAAGGTCAATTCTGGACACAATGGAGGGAGGGGAGGATCTTAAGAAGGATTGGTTATAGGTTGACCGATTAGGTAGGGAAACCCTTGTAAGCAGAAGTGGTTGGCACAAGTAGGGAAGTGCTTGTTCTTTGGAGTAAAATATACTCCTAAGAACATTCAACAGCAGTCATTTTATTCTATGGAATATGATAGATAATATCTGTCTCTTAAAATAGCAATCAAAGACGAATGATCATTTATTTTTCAGATGCCTATGTTTTTAAAAAGAATGCTGTTAAAAATTATGATTAAAAAAATGAAAGAGGTGAACTTATTCGATGAAGTATTTCAATATTTATAATCGGAACAGAAAATGCTATTTAAAGACTGTTGCAACATCTACAAATGCAGTACTTTATGAAAGCATTATAATGTAAGCTTAGGATATTAATACTGAATATTGAAAAATTTTCTTCTGCTGAACAATGCATTAAAAAGTTATCGAATTATATTCAGTCCTAGTGAAATGGATTCCAAAAGAATTTCCCAGTTAAAATAATTTTGGTAAAAAAAAGTGAATTGTGCCAAAAATTTAAAAACAAAACCAAATAAAGAATCCTGCCAAAAATGTATCATATTGAAAAATTTCGAATATAATACGAATGAATAAAAAAAGAAATTTCTAATTTTAAAAATAGTTCTCCATTTAAATAATTTTAGTTTTGTTTTCGGAGGAAAATGATTAGAAAAGGAATTTAAAATAGAATAAAAAAATGTATATTTCTTTTTAAATAATTTTCTCGTTATTATAGTCAAATAAATTTGGATAAAATTTATGATTCGGGACTCATTTGCTTTACCTTTTGTTTCTAACCAAACATTTTAACAATTTGGCGCATTTTCTATAAAAATCATTTCATTATGATTCTGTGTATGTATTTTCACAACTATTTATGTGAAAATGATACAATTTTATCAATATTAAATATTTATCTAATAAAAAAACAGTTCATGTTTTTGTACAAAAGAAGCTTAAGGAAAGCAGAGAAATCATTTGATATCGCAATAATACAATTTTGGATAATCTTCAGAAAATAAATAAATGATGGCTCATAATTCAATGAATCAGTCTTACAAATAAAGTGGATGAGCAGAAATTGTCTTTGGGAATCTTAAATAGCTTATTCTTAATCTTAATTCAAATATTCCAAGTAAAAGTTAGTTGTATAAAAATGAGAGAAGTGAGTATCTAATTCTATAACGATATCATACGCAAATATATAAACTATTAATAGCAGCATTGACAAAGTTCAGCAAGGCACCAGCATGAACAAAGTGAAATTTAGAATAAATGTAATTGGGAATAAAGGCGTATAATTCTTCGATTTCTTAGGACATTTCTAGAGATTTCGAGATCATTTTGTTTTACATGATATGGTACAGAAATATGTTACATGGTCTATATCTATTTTAGAACTTAAGTTGATTTTTGGACTTCATTAAAGACCGAAAATCAATCTAAGTGTAAGTTGAGTGACGGAAATAGCGAATTCAAAACAAAATCAGCAAACAATAGTTTTATCTGGTCTTATTTTAATTAACTCTTTATTTTATAAGTGCAAAGATAAATGATTAAACAGTAATGAATTTTAAGCATCTATTATTCAAAAGAACATGCAACTAATTAATGAGGTTACTACTTCTTATCAATTTTATAAGAATATACTGCTTATAAGAATACATTTTGAAAACAACATACAGCTACTTTATGAAATTATCACTGTTTATTAATTTAATTATCAACTCAATAAAATTCCCGGGGAACAGCAATTCATTAAAACAGCTATGCGAAAAGAAATTAGAATTAGTATCCGAAAACAAATCATTTTCGAAAATAAGCTTAGAAAGCAAAATCATCAGAACTTTAACTCAGTTTCGATGATATTAACAAATCGAACAGTCTTCCTACCTGGAAGAATCTTTTTTTAGCATCTGCATTGCCAGTGCACAGGTTGCCTGTGACTGTCATGACCCGATTCCTTTTTTGGGTTTTCAGGTCCCCTACCCCCACTGTCTTTGTGTCCGAGCGATTGCTTTTTCCCAGATTATACACTACTCCAACAATCCCCAGTTTAGTCCCGTTATACACCCAGAGAGAGACGCTCTCTTTGGAGGGGGTACTACCCCCCACATTCTCACGGAATCTTCCTTATAAGAAACGGGGAAGCATAGGTGTTTGAATCAAGTCCATGGAAATAAAGAAAACCAAGAGGGTGATAAAAAAATAAATAAGAAGTCAGTAAAGAAACGAGGGGTATTCTAAAATGTCAATGACCGGCGCTATGATTTTGTGGAGGGTAGTTCCTTTTTTTTTAGATGTGAGCTATTCCTATCCCTGTTTTCTTCCTTTCGTTTATTTAGTTTTTTCATCCAGAACACAACCACGTGCGGCATTCTGATGCATCGTCGCTGCCAGAAAGTGTTCGAACCGTGAAAATGGCATATACAAGCATCTATGCCAAATCGT
Organism: Latrodectus geometricus; assembly: GCA_026290005.1. Lineage (NCBI taxonomy): Eukaryota > Metazoa > Arthropoda > Arachnida > Araneae > Theridiidae > Latrodectus > Latrodectus geometricus. The sequence continues at coordinate 296,624 of JAPDSC010110968.1, read as the reverse complement.
GAAAGGTCGATGGTCTTAAGATGGTGATAAAAAATGCTTAGCGTTGATGATTCACCTACTAACTCCTTCTGCTACTTGATTTCACTACATTTCGAAACGATGTCTTTAAAAATCCAACGTTTTTTTATTGACCTGTCATTTGCATACACTGTCTTCAAAACTGCATTTCGTTTCAAAGGATGAAGTACAAATTAGAATAGAAATTCTTTAAAACAAATTAGTTAGTGCTAACATATCAATTAAAAATTTGACATGGTGTAATGAAATATTAAATGCTAGTGATTTTTTGCTTTGAAGGATAAATATACCTTTATTTTTATTATTTATTGATTTTAATTCGTTCTTGCGCTTTATAGTGTTTCTCATAGCTGTATAATATATTATATTAGAACTGAGATTTATGTTTCCTATCCGGTTATTTTTGTTCTACAAGTTGTTTGTTTTAACAGTTAGAAGCGTCACTAAAGATTTTTATTCTCTCGGTTTTGATTTGTAATAATTCATATAGGGGTAAGAGCTGTAATAACATATCGTCAAAATATATTGCAATAGGTTGTAAAACCATTAATAAATATCAGTAATTCAGTTCAAATCTTTAACTAATTCTATCAATATAAATGATGTCATTCTTTCAGAAGAGTACTGAAGTAACTTTCCAATTACAAATTATTTTTTATTCTGTATTGTGGACTTGAATGTTTATATAGAATCATATTATCTTCAAATGCAGATCTTTACCCCAAAGGTACTGTTTTACATTGACTTACCCAAAGGTACTGTATTCTGTGTTGAAGAAAATTATGCCCCTAAAACCTTAAAAATATCATCTGTGTTCTTAAATGTTCCTTTTATGAAACAATGATTTGTTCTTAAGTCGTTCGGTCTAAAAATTTTCTTTGCCAAGTATCAGTTATTTCAGATCATCAAAATTCAGAGCAATTGTGATTGAATTTCTTGATCACAATTTATAAATAAAATCGTTAGTTTAAAACAAGCCTTTCTAAGTTTATTTGATTCGTGAAACTGACATCAAGTGATCAGTTAACTGCAGAAAACTGTTTTCGCTGCTGACATTTTACAATTAAAATGAAAAATTCGAAATCATGAAGTTTGTAACTATTTGTTCCATGAACTTGTGCTTCTGTTCTCCCTAAGAAGCTGCTTTCCGATAACAGTTGGTTTGATTTTCCTTTTCCGATGTGTAAACAGCGGAACAATCTTTTTCTAATTGTTTTTAAATTGTCGGAACTCACATTCTGGCTTCAACCTGAGCAAATTATATTTTATGTATATTATTGATACATAAGTTGTCAGTATTCTTGTTCTTGATTGTGTTTTCTATTCAGTGAAACAATTTATGTTCAATGAACAATCCATTATAGAAAAGCTCGGCTTTCATCATGGGAAAATGGAACAATTATCTCTGAAGATTCATTACCATTTGAAAATACAGTAGACGCTCGTTTTTATGAACCTCTAATTTACGAACACTCACGATGTTACGAATTACTGGTTGGTCCCTAACAGAGTCTCAGATGTTTGCAACCAGGGATTAAAATTTGCCAACTAGATATTTTAAAAAATCTCTTTTTTACGAACTAGCTTTTATGCATTTTTCGTTTGTGTTTCTTTTGCATCATTTGATATTTTTAAAACATAATACATTAAACATAATACACAGAAATGTTATACAATTTTATATTATTATCTCAATTTTAAATGTTTTAAATTAATTTTTAAAAAATCACTTTTCTCTATGAATTCAAATTTACTTTTATGAGTAAATTAAACATAAAGTTAAAAATAACTTAAAATTTTTTTGTAAATATTTCGACAGTATTCGAAATAATTTTGGAATATGAAGTATAATAGATATTTTTAAACCATTAAACATGATTTTTTTACTTGACCATTTCAATTTTAGTTTTCTTTTTTATAAAAACTTTTAATTTTCCTGCGAAAGACGATAAGCTAGATGTATATTACGTGATCCCTTTTTAAAATACTGAAAAAATGAGCCTATAAAGATAATAAAAAAAATTGACAATTTTTCAAAAAGTTTTAATGCTCAAAGTATTTCCATTGGTATATATAAAGCAGAATATATCCCATCGTATACCTGATTCTTTTTAGCAGTAGATTTATTTTATTCCTATATGTAGCAACATGGATGAAAAACCTAAAATTTAAGATATTGGTTTTAAAAATGCTTCCAGCGTTTTGTCTGATGCGAAGTACATTGGTCGACATTACTCTCTCAAACTTTCACCTTTAACTGAATGCCTTAAGCAAATAAAAACTGTTGCCATTTTTAAGTTTTGAAACTTTGAACATCAGAACACGATATTAAGTTACTAGAGACTGGCAATATTTACAACTCTGCTCTTTATGAAATACATTTTTTTATATACATAAGAATCGAGATATTTTAAACTTTTATCTCTCTTTTACAAAAACTTCAGTTAAACTTTTTTTTAGTAAACTTAATGTATAAAAATATCTTAAAAGAATTGAAAATGATTCGCGAATTTAGTTTTATATATTTTTCAGTCATATAAATTTAATAAAATTTAAAGCAATCATTTTAATGTTAGTTTCATAAAAATGATAATATATATATTGTTGAGAAAAGCTGTATATTTGCATTCATTGTTCGAAACATTAAGTTAACGATTGTTCGAAACGTTAGAAATCAAAGTTTGTTAGACACGCTTAAATCAAATCCAAATTCTTTTTTGAATATTTTTAGATGAATGCCAAATTCTTTGTCAAATATTTTGAAAAATGCTTTTCAAGATATTGAGATGGGTTTTCAAATCCGTTTAATAATCATAATTTACAGATCATCCACAGTTTGATGTTTATTTATTAAAAACTTGATTAGAATATGTAGCAGTTTTTTGAAAATCGTATGGGTGGGTATAGGTAATCGCCAATTTAGCGAGTTTTGCCAGTTCGTAACTTTCATGCTTCACAAGAGAAAATATTTTGCCTGGAAGTTGTTGTTAATAAAAATGAATCGCAAGAATCATCAGCAATAAAAATATTACAAACTCCTTCAAAACAGCCTTCAGGGAAGCGATTCCAAAGTGTATGCTTAAGTCATTTTATAATGTCATACACTTTGACATTTTATAAGTCATTTTATAATGACGAAAAAAAATGACGTAAGCTTTTTTTTGTTATCCTATATTTTTTAACATGAAAAAGCAGATATTATTTATTTAATCAACAATCTTGTAAAACAAATGATAAATTAAAATGCGATTTTTTTAAAAATTGGATTTAGGGAATTTTTAAGACACCTCAAAATGAGTAGCATTTTTATTTATCCAAATAAGTATTTTCTCAGATAAGAAGTTATACAGTGAAAAATACAATTTTACACTTATTTTAATAAAGATTTCTATCTAATAATCGCAAATCTTTTAAATGTAAAAAATCTATTCAGCTGCAATTTTTTTTTTTTTTTTTTTTAAAGAAATTAGCTTTTAATGAATTCAATCAACCAACCAAACATGGAGATATTAATTTAAATTTATAAATGCTTGATAATAAAATCAAAACCATTTATAAATATTAAAGGTTTTTTTTATTTATACCATGTTTACATTTTATAAGAAGCCTAAAATTTAGAATTATAGTTTCATATTTAAAAAATCCCAATTTTGTATAAAAGCAGAAAAATTCCCCAGTGCTTATTAATCATTCTATACATCAAATTTATCATCATTGTTTCGAAAATGCCGATTAGTGAGTTCGTTCTTAATTTTTTAAAGTAAATGCAAATCGCATGATTATGTCAAGGCTTTAAAATGAGAAGACAAACGCGTTCCCCTTGAATTTCTTCGGTAGTTTTTGTTAACCACACTGTATGTATTCTGGAGTTATTATGCAGCAGTATGATCTCATTTCTTTACAATGATCTTTATTATTTTTTAAATGCAGCAATATTACATAAAATATATAACTGACTGTCACACGAATGACTTTCACAACATATTCTCTAGCAAAATATTACTAATTAATAAGAATATTAGTATCCTGTCTTCCAAGAGAATAGCTCCCGGCAATTTTTATGTGAATGTTTGTTGCCATGGAAACAAGCTAAAGTTCCATTTTCGACAGGAGGAGATAAAAGAAAAGCAGAAACTTTAGCTTACTGAACACCTTGAGAATAACATGAAATATTAATCTCATGTTATTCTGAGGCACTAAATATTACCCATTCATAACATTCTTAACACCCATTAGAAATGGACCGCATTTGTTACTATAGCAACTACCATTAAGATACTTTGTGGTCCCGCCAAAACTCTTGAATCTACTCATCAATCCCAAAAAGTTAATACAAGATATTTATAGTATTTCGCCAATTAGCACCTTGCATAATTTATTTTTTCATTTACCTTCGAACTTTAATGGCCCCTTAACTAGGAATTAACCAAATATATTTTAGCCAATTGATTAATTACCCCTATATTTAAACACACATTTTATAAAAATTAACCATAATTTATAAAAATTAATTTTTTTTTTTTGTAAAATTAAATATTTGTTTCACAAATATTTTACTAACTTGTGAATTGTATAATAAAGTTTACCTTTTAATTTTAAAATGCTCGAAAATTATAACTGAAACTCAACATCTTGAAAAAGTTTCTCGTAAAGTTATTGGAGAATGTTTTCTACCGTTTACTTTAACCGACATACTCCGTTAAACATATCCAATCGTCTATTAAGTTTGAACCAAAGTGAAATGATCGAGTTGATACCTGAACGGGCACTCTCCCTTCCACCAATGGAGAACCTTATACAACTATTCACATGCATGAACCTTTCAAAAAAAGATCTTCGATAAATTTAGCACTTTTCAACCCTCTACTTTTCAACTTAAATAATGACGCGTTTTTCCTCCAAGCTACCATAGCCAAATATTTAAAAGATAAACATCGAGAATTAAATGTAACTTTAACCCAATTTTTTATTCACTTGGAGATACTGATTAAAAATTTACTCTGCATTGATATTTCTGTTTACTTTTCAAAATTTTACAAGAAATATTCTTGCAAAATGAAGGTTACTATAATTATTTGTAGTTTAACGTTGTGAATGACCACATGATAGTTTAATTTTAAGGTTGCTAGCTGAATAAATTATACGATTATCATTTTATCATTAATTGATGGCATTTAGCTTAGAATTAGAAAAGAAATATATAAAATATTTCTATGTTTATAGACTATTATTTAATTTTAAAATTAAGTAGTAGTAATAATTGGAGTGATAAATAAATAGTAAGTAGTTTTGATCATATTTTTATCTACATGTTCCTATTTATAGTAGTAAAAATAGGTTAGTATCTGATATAGTGTATAATTATGTCGCAATTACTTGTTTAGTAAAATATACTTAGCTATAAATGAAGTCTACTTAACAATACTATGATTAAAATAAGTATAAATTTATCAAAAATAGAATTATTAATTAAACTAAAGTAATATTTTCCATCTTATTTAATGTACTGCAATTATTTTTATCCTAGTTACATAGATGGCAGCACCAACATGTTCTACGATCTGATTCGATTTATGCACATTTTATGTATTAATAATAGATAAATCTATCCTAAATTATAATTATGATAAATAAATCTATCCTAAATTATCAAATAAGTAGATGTGATGTTGATTTTAGAAAAATTAAGATGTTTTATAATTGTAAAATAAAAATTATTTAGTTTATTAAATAAATCTGATCACTACAAACATGAAACCAATATATGTTAAACCATCAAATTTTTCATTTATAGCCTTTTAAAACAATCATTTGAGGAAAATCTTAGGAAATGTAATAACTATTATTTGTATATGTTATTTAAAATTAAAGCTTTATTAAAAAAAATATATATATTATCTATAAATTTTGATACCCTATAAACAAATATTTTTTATATATTTATTTTTCTGGATATATATTTTAATTAGCTTTATAACCTCCACTTTTTACTTTTTAAATCTTAAATTTTTTTTTTTTTTTTTTTTTTTTTTTTTAGCATAGGTCTTAGGACACATTTTATCCAATAGAATTTGTTTTATGTAAGGAAGCCAAGAATCAATTATTTTTAATTTTCCTTTCATTTATGCTGCTAGTAAACTTGGCTTAAAAATTAATTTGAAAAGTAAAAATTTAATAATCAAATTATAAAATCTGTAATTTAGAAAATATAAAAACAATGTTTATATGCTTACAAATAATTAATTTTTTAAAAAATACTCTAGTTATTTGAAAATATAAAATCTCTCTCTCTCACACACACACACATATATATATATATATAGATAGATAAATAGATATTCGAAAATTGTTTTATATTTAAATATAATAGCAAAAGGTATAAAATATAACCAGTACTTATAAAGTGAAATTTACAAGACGAATAAATTTAGATGAATCGATAAACTGAATACAAGTGAAGAACCAACATGGCCATCTTCATCAAAGGATGTTGACCCATTGGCACTAAATACGGCTTTTCTGCAATGGCTGAAGACTAATGTCTAAATTGAGCCATGGTACCCCAAAACCATACCGAAAAATTTTAAATCCAAAATTTGAAATTATTAAAAAAAAAAATTCAAAAATGCTAATAATTGCATAGTTAAGTCTTATTTATAGAGCTATACCTAGAGTTTTGATAAAACTCTAGGTACATGTACAGAGGAAGTCTAAATAATTTTTTACAGAATTAGAGGGGGTAATAGTAAAGTAATACAAACGAATAATAATTATCACGAAACATAGGGTGACATTCCATTCTGAGAAGCAAAAAAAAAAAGTAGTCTAAATGCGTCGCACATAAGCAAGTCATTGTTTCTGACGTCATTTTGTACTTTCTTACTAGCATATCTGCGAAGCATAATTATCAATCGGGCATGATATCCACAGTTTTTTCTAGTTCCCGTTTTTGTAAAAAGACAACGGCATCAAACATTGTCATTTAAAAACAGTGTAACATGTAGTGGGTTCTGACCCCTTACAAAAATCCCCACTCCAAGTGAGAATCAACGAACCACTTATTATCAAAACGAATACTAACCATTCGGTGGCTAACTAGGCCAGAATGTATGAGAAAACTATCCCAATACAATATAAAATCAATTTTTATTATGAAAACTTCTTGCCCAGTTCATTTTAGATTAATTCGTTAAAAATAACCTAATGCTATGAAATAATGTTACATAAGCGCAAATTTAATTAAAACAGCCAGTGACAGATAGTTAATTTAATGCGCGATTTCATAACATTATCATATCGATTTCAGAATATGTCACGTAAAGGACTGGGAATTTTAAAGTTAATAATACACAATCAAAAATAAAATTAATAGATATATAATTTGTCAGAACTATTTATCAATTAATAAATAAGTGATTGATTTAATAAAAATCTTCTGAATTTATCAATAACAAATATATAAATTTGGAAGAATCCATTAACAATAAGCAAATTATTTTACCAAAATTAATCGATAAGAGTTTTAAATTGAAATTTTAACAACCACAAAAATTTTTGTAGTTTCAACAATTTGGAAAAAAATCGAATTGTTTAGCAAGTTATGTACAAGTAAGGCGAATTATTTATTACAATGTTAATAATTAACTAACATTTTAATCCACTAATAGGTAATGTTTATAGATATATATGTGCATTATATGATATATATTATGAAAATAACTCTTATATTTCATCCAAAAAATAATTCTAAAACTTTAACCATAATTTTTTTTTTATATTTTGCATAAAATTATGGTTAAAGTTTTAGCAATATTTTTTAGGCAAAACACAAGTATTTTATGTAAAACCTGAAGTCTTGCATAAAAATTTTTAATATTAAATGAAAATGTTACAAAAGGAATTTGTAATAATTCGCTTCATTAGGAGCATATCTAACTTTTAGTTACTTCTATAATTTTAAACTGAATGCATATTTTTGAATACGATTTTTGATCTTCATTAAATCATGTCAGTTTTAAAATTGTAAACAGATTTTTCTAATTTAGGAAACAGCTTATAATATGATAATACAATGTAAAAACTCATACTTAATTTTATTATTATTTCCCATTTTATGACATAATTAGTTTGTAAGCAATCATTTTTTTTATCGGTATTCCATCAAATCTTCTTGTATAATTGTAGTACACAACACTTCAATTTAGCACTATATTAATATTATAACAAGAGCATCTCTGAACACGTGTATTTTCTTTATTATTTTTTGCACATCTTGTAATACAATTTTTATAGGTATTTACTGACTTTACAAAAGAACCATATTTTCTTAAACAAAAAGGCAGAGCTTGAGAGCCACTATTCACAATAAACGAAAAACTTTTATGTTGGCAGCGTTTACACTCCTATAGCGTCTTATGCCCCTCTTGCAGCATATATATATATATATATAAATGTCGACTTCATCATTTCCCACAACAGTTCAAAATTACTATGCTGGGTGTGTTCAGTGGCTCAGCAGAAATAGGCATCTTGAGTACATTACAAGGTAAAGCAAACGTTCTGATAATTTACTTTATGTTTTACTTACTCATTTTTCTGACTTTGTTGTGAGTGTGCTTATTTTTAATTCAATAATTATTTCACCAGCATCCAAAAAAATTCATTGGGACTCTGTAAGAGATACAAAGTTTTAAAATCTCTCCGCTGTTTATAATGTCTTTAATAATTTTTAACGATATTTATCTGGCTTTCATAAAGTATTTAAAAAAGGCTTTGCTCAATATGCTGGACCTCATAAAAGCACAATGAAGCCATGTGTGACAAACTTCAGTATCAAGACCAAAGAGATCGAAACAAAAAGCCATACAAAAGTTTAAATAAATGTTCATTCAATGAACGGCTTTTTATTTAAGTAGTAATGATAAGTTAATTTTAAATAAAAATAAGAGTTTCACATGCATTATCTTTAAATGTACACCAGATTTTAATCAAATACATCTCCTTTATTTTTATTACGAAAATATTTAAAAAATTATATTAATGACATAAATAATTAAATGTTTAAGAAACATTAAATCCAAAAATAGTCCTATTTAAAGATTTTTTAAATTAAAGAAAACTTTTGATTAATTTTTATTAATTAATTTGAATACTAATAACAATTTGTTTTTTGTAACAGAATTTTTTCTTCGCTTTTTTCTGATAAATCTTTAACTAGTTTTTAAATAATTTTTTATTTTCTGTTTTACCATTAAATTTTTATCAAAATGTTCTTTTCTATAAATTTGCAATTCCATAAATTTCAATATTTAGTAGTTATTTAAAAATCTATTGCATAGGTTATAAATTACAAAATATTAAACTCCAATATGTAAATATAAATATTAAATCAGAGGGGAAAAATACCTTAGGTTTCTGAATAATATATATTTCTGTTAAAAATTTATATAAATGTAGAAATTAAAATTTGAAATAAATAAAAAATTTACTGCACAATTAAAATTAATGACATTACAGGATGAATAAAGAAAGAACTCTGAATAGTTTCCATTTCATTTAGTAACCTCTAATTTCATACATAAAAAAAATAATTTAATTTGTTAGTAAATTTTTTTACTGGTTCAGAAATAAATTTTAAAAATTTAAAAAAAAAGGGAAGAATTGGCAAGTATAGTTAAGGCCTTTTCTCAAAACTGCACATAAAATGGAAAAATCATGCATATACATGAATATATGTGAAAAGTGTTTTTGTTCAAATAATTAATTCAATGCAATTTAAATGCAGCATTTGTACTTTTATTATAAAATTCTCATTCAAAATAATATAAATTTATATTCTTCATGTAACACAAATAATTTCACAATTATAAATGAATTAAAAAATATTGCACAAAACATGCAAAATTACATTGCATGCATAACAAACAAAATTATAAAATCTGTATTTAAAAACATAATATAATCAAAAACATAACAAATCATAAAATAGACTCAGTAATTAATAGATGCTTTATTTCCTTTACAACACAGTTTGAAAAATATAGAAATCTTCATATTTTTTTTTTCAAATTTACAATATTAATAACTTAGAAATGACTTCAACATTATTGTTCTATTATAAAAAGCTAAAGTTAATGAAATAATCTGAAAATAAACTTCAAATGTAGATGAAAAAAGTAAAATTTTCAAACATTCTGTTTGTAAATATTGCATTTTATCAATTCTATATCTAAAAATATTCCTTATTTTTGATATATTATATTCCAATAAATATATTTGAAAATATTTATTGGAATATAATTCTGCTAGGAAGGTTCCAAACAAAAGCATGCAAAATTTAGCAACAGCTCAATCAAATAGGTAAAAATAAATTACCCATATAATTAGGATAACCACTACAAATGAAAAAATTTATCTACACACATTATTTTAATCTAGTGAAACTTTTTGATAGTTACCTTTTTTTAATACTAAAAGTTGAAATAAATTTATAGTTTAGCAATTAGTAAGGATATAAAAAAAACAATCATTCATAGAAATTTCCTAAAGCAATAACAATTGTTTCTGAAGGCAACTTTTCCCTGCAAATGGAAAAATTTAAAAACCTGTACTTGACAACAATTAAAGTGCAGCTAACAGAAGAGTATCAAAAATAACAACATTCAATAAAAAGGTTTAATAATAAAATAATTAGATACATATGTATAAATATGCATCAACTCAAACAAATGAAATATAAATTTGTATCAGGACATTAATAGAAGCACATGTACAAAAAATAAAATTTCATGACTTAAACAAAATACAAACCTAAAGGGGAAAAAAAAGAACACATGAATATATTATAAGACTACTAGAAACTGGTAAGCTAAGTAATCACTATGACACAAAGCTAGCAGTCTTATAAAATATCAACACAATATAATAGACTTTGTAAAGTTTAAACTAGAGATTGGTGATCCCTTTGTGAACTAGTTCTTAAGAATTAGATACTTCTAGAGAGCAAGTGAACGACGACTCAGGAAAAAAAGAAAAAAAAAAAAGAAAAATTTCGCAGGTCACTTTTCTGCTCCTGTGTGAAACCGGTTTTGAAATTTTATGCAATTTCTATAACTTTTAATTATACTTGCAACTATGTCATAATTATATATAATAATAGCATCAATACCTGCATTAATATTATTTCTTCAATTCACCTATTAAAGATTTATTTATCTCAGATATTTTTCTATTTGTAATTTATTTCTTAGTTAAAAATAAAATTTAATTTACAAGTAATGTTTTCAATTTTTTACTGTGGTGCGAATTTGTGAATCATGAAAAAGAACTTGTCTCAATCAGGGAATGAATAGTTTCAATCTAATTTTTAAAAGGAATGGTTTTGCCTACCTCTAGTTTAAACATATTAGCACCACTACAAGTAAGTTGGATAGAGTAAACAAATTCAATTTATTTTCTCTTCAAATACTAAATATATAAAAATAGAAATTTTTTTAATTATCAAATGTAAGTATATAAATTCAAGTTAAATATCTTCAGCTTTTCCCTATATAAAATAGATACATTATACAAACTTCATTTTCTTTACAACAAACAATTTTAAAACACATTCATGGTCACTAAAATGAATCAATATTAAAGAACTTTTAAAATATTATAAATCCAAAATACAAATTTACGATTATTTTTTCATTATTTCAAATTCCAGCAATTTACTAAATTTCATTCTTTATCACTAATTACATTCACATTTTAATGAGAACTATAATCTCAATGCTAAGTTGTAACTTGTCATTTCATAGTTTACTTCACCCAACAAAAGAATCCTCAACCAAGTAAAACTCTCCTCAATCTACTTTCTGGAACATCACTATCATCATCAGAACTGTTAGTGTCAGAAGAGCCACTAACACTTGGAGATGTGCTGCACCTTGGTGAGCATAGGTACTGCAGAAGAGGAATTCTGTATTTTCCGCAGAAGTCCACAAATTTTATATGCTCCACTCTAACATCAAAATATACACCTGCAAAAATAATGTATGACTTAAGAACGAACAATGATCCATGCATGAGCTGGTAAGCAGTATAATATATTTGAGTTCTTAAGTTAAAAACACATATTGCTTTTTATCAATACTGCATACAATAGTTGTATCTTAAATTAATTTGCGATATATAAAACAATTTAATACATTTATCATAACATCCATAATATTTATAGTTGATTCAAACTAATTCATTAAAGAAATTCAAAACAATAGCCCAGATTTCTATTAAGCAGGCAAACATTTTATTTTTTTACTATCCATCATCATAAAATTTTTTGATGAAATCAAATCTTATATATATGCACATTTAATTTATTATAAAATATGTATTTTTTACATAATACTGGTATTAATTTCATATTTACCTGAGAAACTGCTTTAAGCAATTTAAGGAAAATATATGCTCATTAATAAGTATCTACTTTATTAATAAGTTTAATTAATAAGTTCACAAACTCATACACCCAATTATTTTCACAATTGTTTAGATACTTTAATAAAATTAAAAAGATGTGAAGAAATTTAATTTTATAGATGAGTTTATTAAGTGAATTAATAAAATCTTGATTATTAAATATAAATGAAACAGATGTGTAACAAACTATCTATTTCATTCATATTTGATATGTCGAATTCAGAACAATTCATATTAAAAAAATTCTATATTTCACTGGAAATGTTTTTTAAAAAATGAAGTTAAAAATGAACTATTAAAAATACTTCATGCAAATGCATTTTTATATTAATGATATCATATGAAAAATAAATTGACACAAAACTGATAAAAAATGTAAGCATTCAGTTGTATTTCTGCAATGCTCTTGACTATTGAACTATTCAAAATCTCTTTAAAAATGTTTTTCTTAAAAGTATATACATTTTTTTAAAATTAAACATAAAAAATAACTTAAGGTTGGTTGGTTGGGTTTTGTGGCGCCAGGTCCAAAAAGGACAAGCTGTGCCACAAAATAACTTAAGGATACAGGAGTCAATTTTCTAGAGTTTAATTGTATCATAGGACAAAGGATCTTCCTCTGATATAAGAAGGATATAATTAATTTGATCCTGAAATTCAGATATGTATGTATGCATTGCAAAATGTAAAACAAATTATTAAATTCCTCTAGCAATAACTTATAACAAATCAGCAACTTAAAGAAAATGTTCCCCATTAATATATCAGATGACATTTTTGCAAAATGTAACTATATTGAATATAAAAATATTTTATGGCACATATTTTAGACACTCACCACGACATTTCGGATTCACACACCGGCAAGCACTTTTCAAATATGAGATTAAACTGGGTGGCAAATCTTCAGCTCTATAGGGAATCTTAAACAGTTTGATGCTTCTAGCTGCCAATTCTCTGAGAGAAGGTGGGTCATAAGTCATATCTTGCACAAACCTTACAACTAAAGGGTTATCACGGAGGCTCAACTGAAAAAAAATATGAGACTCACATATATTTCCATTCATATTAGAAAATTATACAGTATTAGATTTGTTTGAAGTTTCAATCAGTTAAGAAATAATTACTTAGATAGATTACTTTACATAAAAATTAAATAAATACAAAATATGAAAGAAATCCATTTGATTTTAATAACCATAAGGATCAAATTTAATTAATGCATAAATAAATTCTGGTGCTTATCTTATCAATCATTTTAGCAAAGAAAAAAAATGTTAAACGTAGTGGCTTAAAACCAAAAATCTTTGCCTCATTTTATATGGCCAAGATTAATACATATTAGCAGGTCCCATATTTTGTTCTTTCACACAAACAGACAATAGGATAATGTGTAAAAACCTGAATTCCTCATCATGGAATTTTTCAATTTTGAGATGAAAAATTTATATTTAAAAGGAATTTAAAGAATATTATCTGATTACTAGAAGATGAATGGAATTTTATGGGTATTAGTAAATTAATCTATGAAATCATCACTTGTTCAAGCACTTTTTAAAAAGAACAAAAATGGAACTTTTATATTGTTGATATAATATAGTTTTAAAAGAGATACAATTCTTGACTAACTTAAATTTTAATATGTCAAAAATTAAGTGAAAACTGCTACATAATTAATTCACATAGTATAAAATATTTTTATATACATAAATTAATTATATAACCATAAATATTCCAACAGGAAGCATGCAAGATTATATCATATTTTATTTCGATATTTCATATTATGTATTCATATTTCATTATACATATGTATATCATTATTCGTATTTCATATTATTTCGATATTATATATTCAGAAACACCAACTGTTTTTGGGATATCTATAATTTATAAAAATTAAGAATTTTGCTCTATTTTCCAGAGCAAATATATTAAAAATAACTTAAAATTTGTAAATACTTATTTAAAATCATTGAAATTAGAAAATTTAAATGCATTAATAACTATTTTATTTTTTAAATAGAAATTCATACTTGATCTTTCAAACTTAGGGTTCCTAAAAATAATTAATGTATGTTTAAACTGACATCAACATACGATTGGTCAATTTTTTTTACTGACACATTAATGTGTGTCACTGTTTTATTTATTTTAGAATATATGTGACTGCAAAAATAAGATTTAAAAGCAATAATATAAAGGATTTTATTTATTTTTATTATTTTTCCATTTTTTTTTTCTTAATTTGCTTTTTATTTGTTTATATTTGATATTCACTAAGATATTTGTGCGTGATTACATTTTAAAAAAATAAAATATCTTTACTTAATTATATATTTTTAACAATGCAGTTAAAATTTTATCAAAAAGCTATTTTAAGATATTTCATACAGAATGCACTACAGCAATCTAAAACATTCCTATTTTAGAAACAAGAAATATTATAAATATTTTCTTTTTACATTATTTTTTTTTTTTTTATTATTTTACCAAAATATTTTCTTAAAAATATAGCAAAAAATAATGTAAATATTTTTTTATTTCAAAATGTAAAAGAATAATATCCACATACACAAAAACAGGTTTACAGAGTAAGTTATTGGCTTTATTCATTCAACAGTCAATGATATTTTTTAAAATATAAAATTCAAATATCTGCAAGAAAATAATATAAGGTTAAGCAACTAGCTCTGAGGATACAGAGCAACCTTGCTAGTTGAAATATAACTGTTTCTTCTCTTTAAAATATGAAAACAAATATTTATAAGAAAACAAGTTCATAGTAACTTATCAGCCTGGTTAGTTAAATTATCACTAATTTTTTAAATTGGATTTATGTTTGAAATAGAGAAAAATGATACATTGGAAATCACACAATTAGAATCATACATTTTTAAAGATAAAAGCTGAAAGAAAAAAAAGCCAATACTAAAGTTACTTCTATAATAATTTAAAGCCCAACAAGTCATAATATTTTGTTTAGCTAATTCACTAACAGTCATACACAAATAGACAATTTTGCTTTAAAGTATAAAAGAAATTAGTGTCAAAAGTTTAAATTTTCTTCCATATAGTAGAGCAAATATTAATACATCTGAAATTAAAACATTTTTTTATTTCCTTAACAATTATAAAATTGACACTTAATTGCAAGTATATACCATAATTTTTAATGCATGCGGGTGCAACTTTACCATGTGATTTTATAAACAATGTATCAATATAAATTTATCTAAATAGTGCATAAAATGGAAAAAAGAGAAAAAAAAAGGATGTTAAGTCAGAAATAAAAGTACAAAAATAAAACAACATACTTCCACAAGACCTTTGAGTGTGACTATTTCAGGGGGTAGTGTGGTTAGTTGATTATTATGCAGTAAGAGAGATCGCAATCTTCTGAGACAAGATATGGTTGATGGCAAGCTTTGCAACTGATTTTCGCAAAGGATAAGAGATTGTAAGTAATGTAGTTTTCCCATTTCAGCAGGAATATCTTTAAGTTTATTTCCTCCAAGATAGAGTTCTTGCAATCTGGAATAAAAGCAATGTTATAAAATATTTAATTCAACTACAAAGTAGATATATTAGTTCAGTCTTCCATAAAAATATTTATGCATAAAGTTTATTGGATTTCATACATTATAAATACAATAGGCTTCTGATTATCTGTACTACTTTAATTTTCCAGTTCCTGAACTGTCCTTTCTACCAGACTCTAACTAGTTTATGATATCTCATTTCCTTCTTATTTACAAATGTCATTTGTCATTTGCCTAAAATACTTAAACATTTTTTTAAATATTTTGAAATGTTGATTATGCTTATAAATCAAAAGATCTAATTAATTTAAAAGTGAATTATAAACAATTCTTTTTAATTTTAAATGTTTTTAATGTAAGGAATACTTTGACTTAATTCAATAATTAAAAACTTCAATGATATGCAACTCTTGTTGATCATTCTTACTTTAGAAACAGTGACTTCTATAAGAAAATGAAATAAAAAAATAATACAGCCACTTTGTATATTATAATGATTGATTTAATTATTAACAATTTAAATGTCTGTGAGGATATTAATTTCAGGATTCAAAAAAGAAACAAAGGCTAGTATTTATACCAATACTTATTTAAAAGTAAATTCCATGCTTAATAAATTAAAATATTAAAAAAATCTGGCTCTAAATGACATGATAGTGAAATTTGGACACTAATAAACAATAACGAATGAATAAATTGTAATCTTAGAAAACAATTTTAAGAAAATTTTTAGGATCAATAAAATTAAATAATTTGTAGTGAAGAATCAGAAACAATAATGAACATGATTATCTAATCAAGCAAGTAAACATCATTTAAATTTTTGAAATCTTGGATCACATTGAGAAAATAGGTGATGAGAAATAGATCTTTGAGTGATATTGTCACTCATAGATTTATATTTTGCGTTATTCAATTTTAAAATTGCTGCTAAATATAATAATTTATATGTAATTATTATATATATATGTAGAAATATTTGATTATATATACATGTTTATAGTGAATTGTAATTCTTGTTAGTTAAAAACTTGAGTTTCCATAAAAATCTATATTATGTACATTATTGAATTGCTTTTATTGCCTGGTTGTTCTTCATTCTAGATTGCATTACATTGGTGGTGTGTTTAAGGTAGATGCCACTGCCCCGTTAAATAAAATCCAAGTTATTTGAAAAATATGTTATTCATGTTATTGACTTAAATTTATATAGTTGTTAATATCTGCTTGGTTTCATTATACACATTTTTAAAGTTTTTCTATTCGGTAGATTAATTTTCAAAAAATAAAAATTGATGATGCACATTTTATTGAGTGTAAATAATAATAATGATTTTTAAAGTTATTTGTTTAATAATGTATAATCCTCGAAAAACTTGCAAAATTTGTTTCTAGTTATTAGTTTCAAAGGTTAAATTGCAGTTTAGGTCCACTTCCTCGTCAAATCGTGAATTTGAAGCGCTCTTTTGCATATGCTCCTTAATTACTCTTTTGTTTAAGCATTTTCATTGGTTGCTAATTAATTTCACTTAGAAATAGTGGTATAATTTTTGTTGTGGCAACAACGTTTTTAAAAACACAACAAGCAGGGGACCAAAAGCACATTTTCACCTTTTTGAAATATTTCAATAGTAAGTAACTAGTAGTGAAATATATGAAATTTCAATATTTAAAATTGAAAATAGCGCGAGATTATAATATTTAAAATTTAAGAATGATGGAGATTTCAAAAACTGAATATTGTGCGCAGTGATGTAATTAGGTTGGTGAGATAATCATAAAAATTTGAAATCATGCCAAAAGCATACCGACTTGCAGAATTTTACTGAAAAAATTATATTTACTATACATTGATAAGCATTAGTGAAAATTATTTTGAAAGCCTTTAAAACTAAGAGTATGGAAATCAAAAAAGAGATTGTTAGATGATGCAAAAATTTGATTAACATTAAAATTTAGAACTAAAACACTAAAGTCTAATAACACAAAAATTTGAAGTGACATAGTTCAGCAAACAGTTTCAATTTTAGTTATAAAAGTGGAGTCTTAATCCTAGTAAACATAAAACTTGGATTTGGGATGCAATTCAATTTCAGGAATTAACTAACAAAATAATAATAAAGAAAGAAGGATAAAATAAGAAGAAATACAGAGGTAATAAAATTGCATACTTATTTGAATCACTTAGAACAGTATTAAAGATTAATATTAAACACAGTAAAAATAATTAATAAAAGATTATATATATATAATATATATATATATATATATAAACTCAGGCATCAAAGTTCAAATAAAAATAAAATAAAGATAAAAATTACTTTTCAAGTTTCCATATATCCCTAGGTAAATCTTCTAGTTGATTGCCACCCATATACAGGAATTTCAAACTGTGAACATCAATGACTTCAGGAGGTAAAGTTGTAAACACATTTCCACTTAAATTTAATTCTTCTAAATGGATCATTGAACATAATTTCTTTGGCAAAGAGTAATCACCCAAAAAATTGTTCCGAGCATTTAATACACATAATTGTTTAAGTTCCAGTATAGCTTCGTTAAGTTCTGATAAATAATTACTACTCAAGTCAAGATGCCGCAGATTTCGGAATTGATAAATATTCTCGGGTATAAAATCTAATCTGTTGTGTTCCAAAAAGATATATCTGATATCTTTTGTGTTCTTCTCTTCTTTTGCGCTTTCCTCTGGTTTTTGGAAACTTTCGAAATTGTGGTGGAGAGTGATACCATCCATGTTCAGGAATGAGAGATCAAGGCAATATTTACCATCAATTTCATGATACCGAGACCAGTTAGATTCTTCAAGATTGCGTAAGGATTCTGCTGATGGGTCTTCGAGACTGATGCTTTCCTCACATTCATCTTTGGTTTTTTGTAATGATTTAAATCCTTCAGCCATTATTTCAAATTGAGTAAATAAAATTATGATTAGAAAAATGAGTTTTCAGAAAAATTTATCATAAGAAAGAGTTGGAAATTAACATATTCAATTAATTTATAGTGTAATATCCCTCACTTAGTAAGCGATATTTTATCGGACAAAAAATAGAAAGAAAATTTTGATTGCGATTACCAAACTACTGCAGTTATCTAAGATAACTGTAACAAGTGTAAGAAATGTCTAAGTAGTTCAAATAAAATGCAATATATTTCATTGCTAATTATATTTTACAGACTAAAACCCATTTATAATTGGAAAAATCATAAAGAAATAATGAAAAATTTATCTAAAAGATTTTTGATAAAAAATATTTTATTGATTAAAAAATGAAATATATTTTTCAATAATCGTAATCGTTTTTATCAAAATAAAGATTTTGGGGTTTATATTTGGCTATTTATCTTCATTACAATTTATTTATATATTTCCAAATATAACTAGAAAAATAATTTTTTAGAAAATTATTAATTTACTTACCATAATGTACAAAAGTGGATGTTAATAATTTTTTAATAATGTGTATATTTCTTAACTTTAATTTAAAATAGCTCAAAGCAAAGATTTTTAAAATATCCTGAAAATTTTTCAATGCTCTTGGCGTTTGACAATAAGCAACCCTGTATGTTGTCATTTGTTTTGTATTTTTTTATCGCGGCTCGTTTAGTTTTGTTGTCGTGTCTTTACGTGTGCGAAGTGATAGCCTGTGTGACCAGGATAAAAATCAATTTAATTAAGAGGTGGATGCAAACTTAATCTAATTTGTAATAATATTTTTAAGAGATGGCTGGCGGACAATGGGAAGTTGTAGGAGGAAAAACAAAAAAATCTAAGGCAAAACCTGTGGCAAAAGGACCTAAAGAAGAAAAACCTAAGGGAGATACAAATTTTGTTGTAGCAGGTACTAAATAAATGTTATATTTATATTAATATGTGTTCTAAATTTTAACTTTTCATTTACCACCGTTATATTTGTTTAAGAATAAATTACTTTAGTACTATGCTAATTTTCAATTATCTGTTAGCTTTCTTGATAAAACTATTTTTTATCATTGACCTAAAAATGATCTTGTTAATTATAAATAATTAGTTAATGCGTGTAGAAAATTTATATCATATGAATTTTATGTTTGAAAAAAAACTATTAAAGAGATTTAAAGTGTTTTACGTTTCTTTTAATATTTCAATATTGAATTAATAAATGACAAATATATATCATGACATCAAAGAAATGTGCAGCCTTATTAAATGAAAAGCCTTAAAAGTTTTGAATTTAACTGGTGTAATTTAAAGACATCTATGGTTCCATTAAAAAATTCAAAGTTTTACCAGCAAATTAAATTTGGATAGATAATGTTTTGGTAAAACTATATTTTAGGGTGCCCCCATGACAAACTTCGTGATTTTTGTTTGGCTATCGATTTTATTGGAGATTTTTGTTGAACAGAACAATCAATTGTTCTATTGCAATCAGAATAGGATAGGATTTTGTCCAGTTTGGCAATCAACCTCGACCACAACTTGGCGAGAATCAAGGGGGCACCCAAAAGTATAGACTAACCAATGTTTTATCTGGATTTTCATGTTTCTCCCAAATTTAGTCTGAAATTGTTCAAGTAGGTAGATAATCAAGTAGGTAGTTCAAGTAGGTAGGCCAAATTGTTTTGCAAATGCTCCAAAAAATGTATAATAATATTCAAATTTTTTCTGCATTTTTGTTTCTGACATTTTGATATCAATTTTTTTACTTTTTATAATTTATTTATGTATTTGATAATACTAGTATTTTTATACCTAAGCATTTTATGATAGTTATAGTGAAATTTGATTTTATTACACAATTTTTGATTAATTTTCTGTTAGAAAATTGTTATTAAAATCTTTAAAAGCTTATAAAGTCAATATATATGACAACAAATCATTTACAAAAGAAATATATTTCAGAATATAATTTTAAGCTGCAAATTCATATATTTGCAGCTTCTAATAATATTACTTTTTAATTTATATTTGTGAGTAAATATATATTTAAATTAAAAACAATTTTAATTATAAACAGTAAATTTAAAGAAAAAATTTTTCATAATAATTTTTATATCAAGCTTCTTAAGTTTTCATGAAAACAATAGTAGTTAACTTTCATTTTTCTAAAATAAAAGCTTTGCTATTTTAAGTTAATTTATAACAAGTCAGAAATTATTTGGGATACCATTATTATTATGTTTTTACAATGGATTGGTAGGATAATTATAACTTAACTATATATATTATTGCTAATACTATTGAAGAATCTGTTTGTTAACATATATAAAGAACTACTCAGAAATTATATTGTACATATGATGATAGGTTTGTGTCTTTTCTTTTTAGTTGTAAAAACTTCTATATATTTCGCTGTTGTAAATATTATTTAAATTTTTAGAAAATTATCTAGTATCATCATCATTTTCCCATTGCTAAACTGGACTAGGTGTTTGCATTGTTATCTGTATGATATTTCACAATAACTTATTATGAATGTTAATCATTTAAATATTACAGCTCCAATATCTGAAAGTCAGACTCTCTTCAATGCATTTTTGGAAAAAGAGAAGGAAAAGGAGAAAAAAACACAATCTTCTAAACCACAAAAATCTAATGAACCTGTAAAAAATAAAGAAAGAAATGGAGCTCCAAAGAAGAAAAAGGCTGATAAAAGTTCTGTTTCCAAAGTTTCTTTGGAAGATTTGTTTTCTTCTGTAAGTAAATGAGCATAACTTTTCGAATAAATGAATATTAAATTGTATATATAATTCTCCTGGTATCATTTCTCATTTATTTGTAATTAGAAGATATTTTTGATTGCAATAAAAGTTTTAACTATTGTATTTTTTATTTTAATTTGCTTAATTCATCTTTCTTTCTCTTTTTTCCCCCCTTTCCTTATTTTACTGACCCTATCATTATCTATATTTATGATTATGTTATTTTTTAACAATAATAACTTATTTTTGGTGTAGGGAATTTAAGTTTAAATAACTATATAAATTGGTCATAAACTGTCTAGATACTCACCTATATTTAGATTAGTTTTTAACACATTAAGGAAAAATAGGTTGTATTAAATAGTATAAAGTGTATTACCAAATGAATTGTGATTTTACTATAAATTGATGTATGTAATGAAATGCTCAACTTTGAAAATAATATATTTAGAAAGTACTCTTAAAATTGTGCAAAAAGCTTTTTGTGATATTATTAATGTGTAAGTAATTTAAAACTACAAGAATAATTCATTGTTCAAAATTTCAGAAAGGAAATGCTATTTATGAAATTTTATTATGTTGCCACTAACAGAAATGCAATTGCAATAGTGCTATATTGTTACAGATAAAATATTTAGACAGTTTTATTCATAAATTGCACAAATTAGACTTTAATTCATTGAAATGTGTAGCATGTTACTTAGTATTTTTGATTGTCCCTTACATATTTATTTGATGTAAAATTTTAGGGACATCATGCTGTAAAAGATGTTCAGTCAAACATTAGGTCATCTTTGCTAAAGATAACTGAACACTATGTTTGAAAAGAGCTTTTGAAAAACTGCCATGTAAGGCAATTCAAATTTTGTCAAGATACTATTGTACCACAGAATTAGCTTCCTTTTGGATTCTCATTAGCTATTATCAAAAATATGAAGGGACAGATCACACTTTTACTCAAGCAATAGTTTCATAATAGGCTGTTCATTATATCATGAAAAGCAAGACTAATTATGGAATCAGTTCTGATTATGGAATTTTCAAACTAATGTGCTTTCATCATCAAAATTTAGACAATCTGGTTTTATTGTAATAAATGATACTGGCTGTTCAATCTTTATATTTTTTAATAACAGTTCACATTTGTTTAAATTTATTAATGATGTAAAAATTCTTTGAATACAATTTACAAAAATTTTCTATCAAAATGTATTTTATTGTGTTTAAGTTTATTTTTTTGTTAAGTTAGAAAATTTTATGTTTATTCATAGATTTCAATTTTATAAAGATTTTTTTCAAGACTTTTTAAAAACAATGAAATAAACTTTTCATATATTATTGAAAACAAAATTGGCTAAGCTACTTTAACTTTTGATAGTATTTTTCTGTAATTATGAAAAATAAATTCTGCTGAAAACATCTTAATCTAGAATTTTGCATTAAAGTATCAAATTGATACCATGAAATGATTAAAATATTATTTAATGAATTTACACATTTGCTTTAAATTTATCCACATTTTCCTAAAACTTATGCATTTTCTATTTGCAGGTTACTGAAACAGAAGTAAAAAACCATATAGCTACATTAGAAGTTTTATGTCCTACATCTCCACTGTTCTGGTTAAAAGACTTGTGTACATTTTTTAATGTGAAATTTGATATTGCCATTGATGTTGCAACTTTTGTTTCAAAGCCATGGGGTAATTATTTCAAAATAGTATTTGTATTTGATAAATTGTTACATATTTGTAGTCGTTGCAAAAATCATTTGCATTCCTGTAGTCATTTAAGATGTAGTACAGAAATGTATCTATTAAAAGAAATTTAAGAAATTTCTTTTTAATAACAGTATTTTCAGTTATTTGGAAAATTTGTTTTTCAACCATTTCCATATAATTCTTTTATGATGATTTTTGATTTGATTTATTTACTTATGAATTGTTGAATTTTGAGAGTTTAAGGATGATTAAAGAGAATGAAAATTATTTGTTTCTGAAATGCCACGGTGATTTAAAATATTAGTACTATACAAATGTGTATGTACTTCTCACATTTTTGTAAACTATTGAGAAATATTGCTCTTCACACATAATGTTTTACATAGCAAGAAATTTAATGCTTTTCTCAATTATAAAATTTTAAATTTCACTTGTGCTGTTAAAAAATTATGATATGCTCTGTTCATATTATTTACTTTTAAATTTGTATCATTGCAATACTAAAATATAAAACCAAAAAAGATTTTTTTTTTTTTTTGGTTTTGATTATGATAATAATATATTTAATTTTAAATTTAGTTCTGAAGTTTTGTGGAATAATGAGTTTTTATAAGTTAAAAAAGAAAAGAAAAAAAAAACTGTTAAACTTAGTTACGGATAATATATAAGGTTGTTAATATATTATATTGTAATTAATAATTTTCCCTCTCTTTGATTCAAATAGTTATTTGCAAAATCAATCACCTTGATGCAATAATTTTATTTGGCATATTTTATTTTAGGATATCCGTCATCATTGCTATCAAAAGAAGTTTATAAACAGATTGCAAAAGTTTTCAATCGATGTTCTACTCAAACACTCCAAATTTTTCATGAGCATTGCTTAAATGGATTAGTTCAAGATGGATTAAAAGGTATATAGTAGTTAAAATACATACAGGTTGCATTTTTCTGGTTTACAATCTAGTACCAAATTGATAAAAAAATATTAAAAACAATTCTTATCATTGATATTTCGCCTCCATTTTCATTAAATTTGATCTGTCTCAAAGTATGCCATTTTTTTAAAGTTAAAGCAACCTATTAATAATTAGGGCTGTACCTAAGATATATGATGCAATAAACAAGCTGACATTTTTAGATGACTTAATAGGTATTATTCTTGGGTTAAATTTAAAATAATTTTATTAGATGCAACAAATAATAATCATTCTAAACTAAAAGTGTTTGTATAGTTAAAAATATAAAGATAATGTTTTTAAAGTTATGAAATTTTTATAAAGCAAGTGAATTACTTATTGCTTTAGAATAAACTTTATGCAATAAAAAATTTTTATTGAAAAAAAATAATTTTTTTTTTCCACTACAAAGTTACTTTATATGATATAAATCTTATTTTAAATTAATTCTTTATTATTGTATAATTAATTTGATAATCTCCAATTTATAGAATGACACCAATATGTTAGTAAATTTTGGACAATTGATAGTTTTTGCACTGTTTTTCAATCAACCTCATAAACCACTGTTAATGTAATAGTCTTGCAGTTGAATAATTTATATTGTGAAAGCTTAATGAATCTGAATGAAGGAATAAGTAAAAACACTGTAAATTCCTATAAATATTTATTTATTTCTGCTTTAATAAGAAAAATATTTTTCATCCTTTTTAAAAAAAAAAAAAATACAAAAACATTAAAAAAAAAAATTGAAGAAAATGTTACAATTCATCAAAGTATTACCAGAAGGTAACAAGTCATTTAAATCATTTTGTTTGTAGCACAGGTCATTATGAATTAAACTATTTCCTTTATAAATATTTTCCTTGCATCTGTTATCAAATCTGAAGTAAAACATTTGCATAAGAGTTTGGATATGTTATCCATGTATCAAGTTTTTTCATAGAATCCATAAACTGCAATGATTCCTTAGAAATTTTTATGGTAAGGAAACTTTTTTATTCAACTATTGTAAGCAAATTTCTGAGTTATTGAGTACATATAAGTAAAGTTCCAATTTTAAGATTTTTTAATTTTAAATTATTGGGAATATAGGAATCATTTTTAATTCTATGTTTTTTTTTTTTTTTTTTTTTTTTTTTTTTTTTTTTTTTTTAA
>JAPDSC010110968.1:228506-267668 GCA_026290005.1 Latrodectus geometricus | reverse complement strand
CTTGCATAAAACTCAAAAAGCTTTTATGTAAGCTATTTGGTTAGTCATTTAATTATATCTTTTTTTCATGGGTTTGATTTCTATCTCAGGCATGTTTGTTATGGCTCAGAATTTATCTTAAACTGTTTCAGTTAAATAAGTACTGGTGGATAAAAAATAACTTTAGAGCAACTAGTATTTTTTATTAGTTTATATTTTATGTTATGAAAAATTAGTTCTTTGCATGTTGTAAAAAATGCAAATTTTACCAAAAAAATTTTCATTGTAACAATTATAATTAAAGAATTTTGAATTAAAGATAAAATTATAACTGTTTCACAAATAATATATTTACAAAAAATATTTATTTAACAATTAGTAAACAACACACAATAGCATACAAAAATATTTTACCAAATCTATATTACATTAATAATAGTAAACATTGATAAGATTGAATATTTAATGCAAATACACCTTGATAGTGACTGGTTTGTGAATTTATCATCTCTATAATTAGTTGTTCAGTATTGCTATCTTGTAATCATAACTCTATTGGATATATTATCACATGTTTAAACATGACTGATGTTAATATATTATACAATGTATATTAAATTTGTGTTTTTTATTCCTAAAGCAACTAATGATTTTCTTATCTTAGCAATGATTTTGTAATTTATTTTTGCATTTGTTATTTCTGTAGTATATGCACTCATTAATATTTGTGTTTTACAGTTCAATTATATTAACAATCATTTTTTTAAATTGAATTTGAACAATTAAGCATTTAGTATTTCATGCTACCTAATAATATATTGAAATTTTTTCATCTTTTGATACATTTAAACTCTTAATTTTGTTAATAATGTATAAGTGTATAATGTAACATTTTATTTTACACTAATGCTATAAATGACTTTATAATTAACACATTATTAAAACTACAATGTGTTCTATATTTTATTCAGTTTTTTAAGAGACAAAAAAAAATATTTTTTTAGCTTACTTGACAACAAGTTGTAACAATATTGGAAGCAAATAGTTTTACAAGTATTTCATTTCACTACTAAAATAAGTTAAAATAAAATATTTTGGAAGATTAAGTTAAAATAACAATATAGTGAGATGGATATGCTTTTCTACTTCAATTTTATAAGTAGCATTTTTAATTAATGAAACAAAATAATTGTTTAATTTAAAAAATATGTATGTATTAACATATAAGTCACAACAACAAACTACCCTCTCTTCTGGCATTGACCATGCTGATACATGAATGGTTTGTATAATAGTCTTCAATTCAACAATTTGTAAATTTAAATCGTTCTTAAGACAAAGATTAATTTTAAAAGGACCTTAAAATCTTAAACTTAATGAATTTTCTGAAATGTCTTTAATGTGTAATCTAAAAGTATATTACAATTTTTCTCTTGTTTTCCTTGGGTGCTTAACTCCTCAGTTGTTTGGTAAATTTAATATCCCTGATTTTGTTTTGACTTCATAAAAATTTCGTTGTGGTAATATTTTCAAATGATATTAAAATTTTTTCATTCAAGCTAGTATAAAACTTTATTTCAATCTTACCTTCCAGGAATTATTTAGCACATAATGATCCAAACTCTGAAAAATGTGAATTTTCAATACAAATTATTCTTATTGATGCATAATTCTGTAATGGAATTCGAATGTTTCATGTTTTTTATTCAATTCCCACAACTATCTGATTATAGTGAATGATGTAATTTCATAAATTCAATTTTTAATATTAACTAGTATTGAGCTGATATTTTCTGAAGTCAACTATTATATATTTGTATATTCTTTTACAGAAAAAAAACAAAGCAACATTAAGAGAAATAATTCAATCATTATAAAATTTCACATGCAGATTTCTTTAACTTTTAAAACCTTTGAGCAGTTACTCTAGTCAAGCATATTTCTGCTGAGCAGTTCTCATGGTATAAAACCAGTAACAGTTCCCAGATATTTATATTTTCTTATTGTGCTTGAGATATAACAAACTTTATGAAAGTATAACAAATAGTAAAATGATGTCAAAACCTCATAGCCAATTATCAGAAATCTTTATAATTTCTAATTTAGTCACATAGATGCATGGTTTGTTCTGAAGGAAGGTTTTATGTGTTATTGATTTGAAATTTAATTGTTGATTTGTTCACCATTGATTTATACTATAACCTTGAAGGTTTAATCATTTTATTACATCTGTGTGAACTATGTATATATTACTTTTTGAAAGAAAAAATCTTCATTTTTTGAAATTGTATGTTTAAGATATTTCCAATTTTACAAACATTATCAATTGGGCATTCTGAGCATTTCTATACAAGTAGATTGAGGGCATGTAACATTTCACAAGAATCGATTAAAATACTCCTAAATTGTTAAGTGAAAAATGTCGTCTATATGTTATATTATTGTTCTTATACTATTTTTATTGCAATTATGAATTTTAAAATTAAATTCATTTGTAATTTGGTTTTTACATGTTAATTTTTTGAACATTTTTATTTTTAATTTATTTTTGTGTTTTCATTTTATAGGAGGGCAAACAATGTAGATTTCAAAAAGAACATCATTGAAGTTAGGCACTTTTTCCCAATCTTAGATCTAATTTATTCAAAGGAACTACCAAAGAATGTTCAGAAAAGATTAGTTGCTCTTTATCCTACTATAAAAGTTAGTACAATTTTATTACATTAACAATTTATTAAATTAAAATTTCAGTAGTAAATTTTCCAAATACTTTGATGTTGAGTCCAAAAAATAAAATATCCAAAAAAAAAAAAAAAAAAAAAAAAAAAACAATATTCATTCTTAAATAAGTAGTAACTAAAAAAGCAATAACCTCTATTATTGGCCTTCCTTTGTTAAGTTGTAGTTCTGGTACAAAAAGTTTTTTGTTGTTGAAATGCATAAAATTATCAACTGCTAAGTAAACCTTCATATCATGGGTAAGTAAAAGTGATTTTAATGTTAAAATAGTAAAAATGGGAAAAGAGTAGTTCCATTTTATCTTCTAATTACATCTTCATTGCCTGTTGTTTGGTATGAAAAGATGATTATTTCAAGATCTTGTTTGTTTAAACTTTTTTTTTTCTAACAGGGGGCACTGGGTGATTAACTCTTCGCCACAATGAGGCCATAAACTGCTACTCATTTAGCATTATATAAATTAATAACTTCATCTATATTTATCTTAATTCATTATAATATCAGTCTGAAATGCTATGAAATAGCTATGAAAAGCAATCATCATAAGCTATCTTGCATGGCATTCAAAAAACACACTGAATCTTAAATGGTCATGCACATTATTTTGAAGTATTGTAACATGTCAATTCAGGGTCAAAATTCTTATTTTCTTCAAGAAAAATTTTCTTTTATTCCTGTAAAAGAGTAAAGTTTTAAAATATTAACTTTCATTAACAATTGTCATTTCTTTATTAGTTCCAAGACTAAATGATTTTACATACCTAATGCAATCAGATTCTAAATAATCTATTGAAGAAGAAGCACTCAATTTATTTATTCATTATCATGTATATTAAGCATATATGTAACCTGTGAAAATAAAAAACATTTTGAATGTGTTTTGTAAGCATTAAAATAACTATCAATTATATATTCATATATATTCCTGTGAGTAATAGTTTTATTGAAGTTGCATATATCTTAGATTTTTCAAAAATGTCGGATCTCAGATTTTCAAAGAAGCCAAATTGTAGAAGCCCATTCAGCTGGAGCAAATGTGACCTAACTTTTAGGCATTTTTGGAGTATATAAGGAATACACACAGCGCATCAAGTCAAATGTGTGGTAAAACAAAATAGCAGATGGAAAGAGGTTCAGTAAAAGAGACTGGTGAATGTTGAAATGGATTTTTAGTCTAAAAAAGGAACAACTTCAGTAAAAGTGACCACAGCACTTAATTGGCATCTGGATTATAGTTGGAAGGCACCTTCATTAAGAGAACATTTGTCGCACAGTAGCAATACTTAAGATGCTTGTCACAGATTTTAATGCCAAATGTCATCTACTATGGTATCACACTCACAAAACCTGGTCAGTAGATAAGTGGTAGAAAGTAATATGGTCTATAATAAACTGTTTTTCAAACTTTTCCTCAGACCAACCAATTTATATTTGGGGGACACCTGCACAAGTACATGATTATCTTTTTCCCATTGTCAAGCATGGAGGTGAATCTAATGATTTTCTGCTGGATCTATTGTAACCCTGAAAAGAATCATGGGAACAAAGTATAGAGAAATTTTAGCTGCCCAAGTCTATCATGATGCAAATTTTATTTTCTATTGGAAATAATGTTTTCCAAAATGATTCATTTAGTAGCATTTATTCAATTATGTTTTGATGAAAACAAAGATGAACACCTGACTTCAACATAATTGAGATATTTTAGAATATTCAATACAAAATTGATATCCTCCATTGGCATCTCTCCCAAAACTTTCACAATATCACCATGGAGAATGGTATAGTATTTTTCTAAAGCACTCTTCAATGCTCATATGGATAGATTCCTAGGCTAATCTGAGCTATCTATATTGAAGCTCTATGACATGCTAAAGGTGGTCCTACACCACGTTAATAGAGAATTGTTTAAAATCTGAGGTATTTTCCACCTATGTACAAATAAATGCTTCAATAATCTTGCTTAAACATATATTTTATTTTAAAATGATTTTCAAAATTCTACAAATGGAAAAATGGTGTTATATTTGCTAAGATAAGTTTAATTTATGCATGCTTCACATTTTTAAAATGGAAGTTTTATAATTGTAACGATTTTTTTTTATTTATGATATTATGATACATTAACTTATATCAGATTTTATGTTCACTTATGTACTTTCACAAATTATGAACACACTGAAAAATGTATAATTGCTGCTATAATCTTGATTGATATATATTATATTATATTGATTGCACATTAAGAGATTGTAATTTTTTCTATGATTAATGTTTAAAATTAAAATTTAGTTATTAAAAAGTTTATGTTTAAAAATATTATTTGTTCTAAATACTTTATTCAATATGACTACACATTTAATAATTACTTTTACATGTTGAAAATATATATTTTATATTGTATCAAGGTGTATATAATGTAGATTTAAGGCATTGAGAGAGAGCTATAGTTTATTTTCATATTTTCACTTGAATGTATAATTTTCAAAATGAGATAGATAATTATTAGTACTTTAAATGGATTTAACATTTAATGTTTCTTTTTTTACAAATTGAACTTGAATAAAATGAAAATATAACTATTTTCATCAAATTGATTATTAACTGATATTTAATTTTTTATCTTTTAAATATTGACAAAAATAATTTTTCTGCATTAATATTTTTTTACAGAGGCTAAGTTATGGTAATGACCCAGAGAGTACTCTTAGAAATTATTTTCCATCCTATTTGCGTCGATTAGAAACCCAGTGTCCTGCTCCTTTAAAATCAGAGGTAATTTTTCTATATTATTTTTGACTATCAAAGCATATCTTAAATTTCAGAAAATAATATTTAAATTCTTTTATAATTTAATGAATTTTTATATTAAATTTTCTGATAATTTAATATTTTTGTGAAAAAGACTTTTAAACTAATTATGTTTTGAATAATTTTTTTATTGTCAAAGTTTTTCCTAAAAATCTCAAAAATAAGTGTTAAAATATTATATGTGCAGTGGATTTACCCTGAAAAAAATCTCTTGATTTAATGGACATACAAGAAAAGTTAATTAACATCATATAGAGATGAAAGATTATAGAAATTTAGTAATTAATCATTAATATTTCATTTTTAGTGTGATAGGTTCAAAAATGTTTAAATAATTTTTTACTAAAAGGATGTAATAAGTATTTTAATTTTGTGAAAATTATATCTTATTCATAGGTATGTTAAGGAACTTTCCAAAAGTGGAGATATTTAATTTTGATAATACATAATATTAAAGTATATTTTATTTATTTTACTTTCAAAATGTCTTGTATTTCTCGTTAACTTTTCATACAATTTTTCATTGTTTAAAAATGAGTCCAAGGAAAATTAAGCACATTGACTATAATTTGTAACTTTTTTGCTTTTGATAATCCTAACATTTAACTCAATACAGTTGCTTATTGAAGTGAATTTTAAATTTTATTTACAATCTTGAAAATTCTTGCTCAATTTCAAGTGAATCTAAATCTTACCACAGAAATGTGGTACTGATTTTGTATTATGTCTGGAAATGCTGATCTGGGTAGTCAAGAGTAAGACTATCATTACAAGTCTCATTTAAAAGCACCAATTAGAAATTCAAAGTAATAAAAATCAGAAACTTTTAAAACTTTGTTGTAGAGAAGGTAATTTAAGATACAGATTTTTGTAGCCACAGTTTCAAGTTATAGGTCAAAATAACTTTTATGAGCAAAATATCATTGTAAAGTTTTAAACCAAACTAATCTTGGCTGTGAATGTATATGGTAATATGAAATTTACTTTAAACTGAATTTTTGATAAATTAGCCTTCTAAAAAAACAATGACCATAGAGTGGCAAACCAAAACCCTAAAATCAAATTTAAATACATGTATAGAAGAATAATTACTCCTTGAAGTTTTTTTATTTATTTTTATTTATTTATTTATTTATTATTTTTTTTATTTATTTATTTATTTTTATTTTATTTATTTATTAATTTATTATTATTATTATTTTTTTTTTTTGCATAAAATGCTCAAATGTACAATTCAAATATTTATGTATTTTTTCTTGTATAAAAGTAAATGTTCCTTAAAGTTTAGCATCTTCGATTTTATATAAAAGTCAGGCCTTTCTTACATCAATTTTATAATGATGCCACAAATGAATTTTCTTAAGTTAAATTGATTATACATTAAAGTACACTCACAAAATCTCAAAACTAGTAATTAATTGAAATTTTACTAAGATTTTGCGACAAACAACCCATTTCTTATACTAACACTCCAAATTATATACTACATGGTCAGTGTGTATAGTAGATTTTCACTTGCCAGTGTGTTTGTAATATATAGTAATACATTGTCTTAAAAGCTACTGAATCTTGTACTAAAAATCCATTTTAAGGGTACTCTTGAATTTACCATATATATTAAAAAGACTTTTTCTTTCATTTGAAAGATATAATAAGATGCAATATAAAATTGAATCAAAATATAATTTTTTATTTTAACATTCTGATATTTTATTTTCAATGCAAATTTTTATTGTTCTTCTGTATTGCAAATAATTGCATTTTGTTCAAAAAATGTCAAAAGTTTTCTAAAAATATAGCATGAAGAAACCTTCATGCTATATTTTTAGAAAACTTTTATCACACATAAATTGTAGGGTAGTAGTACTTTATAAGAATTTTATAGTTTTATTGTTTTTTAAGGTATGCATAATTGACTTTATAAAATTTAAAATTAAGTTTATTTTTTAAATCATATCTGCAACTGAAGTATATTTTGAACTAACAGTTAAAAAAAAATAGCTATTGAATAATTAATATGAAGACATCCTGTATATTAAATGTTATTAAAATAACAAATTTTATTCATGTATCATAAAATATTCTTATTTCACTTTTCTGATTTCAGATTTTGTCTAGCCTTGTGTATTGTTTAGAGAAGGATTCTCGCTGTTTTAGTGTGTGGAGACAACTTTATTCAAAACATTTTATTCACTCAAAGTATGAGCTTAATTTTTTATTTTCTTTATTAATATTTTAAATTTAAACAAATGTCATATAATAAATATAATTATTATTAAAATTAATTATATTGGCCATCGTAGCCTAGTTGAGAAAAGTAGGTAGTCAGTTCTATATTTGTCCCATTTTAAAATCCATCATATTTACTTATGACAGCAAGAACATATAAAATAGGTTGTGATGTTCTTCAAATGATTCTGGGGCTCTCAGGCTATGTATGAGTGCATTCTACTTGGTACCTGCTTCTAAATTATAAGAATACACCTACTTTTATAATTATAATGTCAAGCTCACTGATTGCTCCACAGTCAGTTTCATCTCTTGTACCAAAAAGCAGGATCTAATGGCATAGCCAATTATCTCAGCATTTATAAAATGAAAGCTAATTGAAATTCATGTTTTTGTTACACCCAAATTGGACCAAAAACATCTTTTATGAAATAATTTTTTAATTTTTATGATTATTTTTACAAATTCATTAAATTATGTAATATTGGCTTATACTGTAAACCTAATTATGTCACAAACATTTTTGCTTTGAATAACTGTTATCTCTGCAATATTTTATTTATTTATTTATTTATTTATGTTAATCACAGATAATATATTATCCAGCTGAACATTTAACACAGCAAATGATACTTTATAGATCTTCACAACATCTGCAAATGATACTTAAATCATAGAAATAATACCTACTTATACTCTCTTCAAAATTTTTCATTCTTTGCAATGATGTAAAATTTTTATTAATTTATTGCTATTTTATGTATTGTTTAAAAACAGGTTGCTAATTACTCATCTTAATGAACAGTGGGAAACTCTCCCCTCTAAATTTCCAAAACGGGCTCTTTTTGACACATTGTCTGTATTCCAAGTTACTAATGAAGAGCAAATGAACAGTACTAAGAAAAATGCTGATGTAATGGAGTGCATAGTTGTAAATAAAGTGAGTACTTTATATTAATATTTAGAATTCATTCTCATTCAACTGGTATTTGAATTGTGTACTTTATTGTTAGATGTTATTTTTAATATTTAATTCTTTTATGTGAAATAATCTATAGAAGTTAACTCCTGTATAATGTTACTTTAATTTTTTTTTAAGTTTTTCCCATTATAATTAAAGCTATTCACTGACTATATTAATTAAACTATATTAATGTAACTATATCACTATATTAATTGAAGATGATTGTGTACAAGTTTCTTTTAAAGAAAAGGTTAAATAAATTATTTTATATTTTGTAAATGCTTATAGTTTCATTTTATTAGTAAATTATTATAAAGGCTTAATCAGCTAGTCATTTTCTATAAATTGTCTGTAATTATTATTGCTAATTATTTTTAACTAGATTATCTCTGCTAGAGATATTTTGAGGATTAATCATACGCTTTATAATTCATTTCCAAGTTAATCAAAACGTCATAAACTTGAACTGATAAGAGAGGTGCTGATATCTACTTATATTGATATGAATTAATGATAATGATACTTAACTGATAATGAGTCACACAGCTAAAGTTAAGAAGAATATAAAACTGAAGAATGTAATATTTTGATTTTCATTGGCTGCTAATAGCTGTTTTTGAAGCTTTATCCATTTTTTTCCATAAAGAATGCATTTTTAATTAAAAAGTTACTTTTCCTTAGTTAACACCTGTTTAGGAACAGCAATATAAAAGCAGTAATACTGATATTTCCTATAATTATTTAAAAGTTTCTTGATGATCTCTGATTTTTGTTGCTATTAATATTGTAACTTTGATTTTATAGGAACTTCTTTTAAAGATGAAGTCTGGTAAATATTCATGGCTTCGTATAATTGGATTTCTAATTTTTCTAGTTTCACTAATATTGACTTATGACATCATGACACATAAAACATTTGTAGGTATGTATCTTTATTTTAATTTATCAATAATAGCTTCTTTTTTTATTTGAATATATTTTGTTTCAGAAATAGTGCTTTTTTTGAAGCATATTGTAATAGCTCCCTATGTAAAATTTATTTTTCCCAATTTATTTATTATCTAAATATTCTATTTCAATAAATGGTTTTGTTTAATGAAAATTATATTGTAAGAATATATAATAAGTAATAAACTCTTTATTTAAAAATCTTTTCATAATGAAACTAAAGCATGAAAAATCTATTTTGGTAATCAGTAAAGCACTTTTATGTGTACACATTAGCACATGAATTATCTGTAATAAAGGAAGAGAAAATTAAATTTAATCAATTAAATATGGTGAAAGAAGGTCATAAAATATTTTTGTCTATAGAAATATCTTTAATGTAAAGCTTAGATTTTTTTTTATGAATATTTATACATTTTTATGAAGAATAAAATGTGTAAATATTCGTATATTGAATATCCGAGGCTGCTTTGTTTTTGATGTTCCTCTTTATAAAAATTTTAACAAAGATTTTTTCCACCCTTCTGATCACCTCATAAAAAGAAACTGATAAATTAAGAAATGAGAAATTACTCCTGTTTCACTACAAATTAAAAAAAAAAAAAAAATCTTTGAAATATGTCTAATGATGCACACTGAGTATGATTTCTGATTAGGTGAAATGTATTATTTATTTAATTGAAAATTTTACTTTTAATTCTTTTTGAGTGACAAAATTATTTATGGATTTAATCTTTGTATTTAACATTTGAAAAATGTTATGTTGGAATTTCACTTAAATATTATACTTTTTTTTTTCAATATTTAATCTAAATTTTATGATAGTATTATAATAGTTACTGTTCAACTAAGACATTTCTTAACATTAGAACAAATTAAAGTATTTAAGAAGCATCAAGAAAGTGTATACTCTTTTTAAATAGTTTTTATTAATTTATTGGTCTTAAAGATAATTTAATTTCTAATTTATAGATTAAGTTTATTAGCCATCATAATGGTGAAACACATCTATCAACTTTTCAAAATTGTAAATTATAAATAATTTTTGTAATTCTGTGTGAGGAAAGAAAAATTTATGTAAGTACTACATGAATTTTGGGTTAAATTATTTTAAATAGTTATATAGCTGTCTTGTATTGTTAACTTTTATTCTTTTTATCATCATATTAAATTGCAACTTTGAAACAAATGTAGAAAAAATGCATGGTAATCAAGATACTAATATTTTTACTGAGAAATTCTTATGTCCCATAAAAAAATGTTACAATTTCCATGTTAACATAATACTTCTAATAGTAATTCCATTGAATTGTATATAATTGTGTTATGGTTATGTACATTCGCTAATTGGCAATTTTGAAAGAAGGATTGATTTTATTTTTAAATGTGAAGTAGGAAAATTTTTTTCTGTCACTTTAAAAATCAATTATTTATTTTTATTGACTTTCTTTTATTTGCTTTTGCTTTAAATATATAAGCTTATTGAATTACTTCTTGAATGAAGGACAAGCAATTATGTCCCATCTTATTTCTATGTTTAAAAAAAAAAAAAAATTTATAAAAGATTTATTATCATATTCTGTTATAAGAAATTCCAAATAAATAACAAAAAAGAGTTTTTCATTCAAATTTTTCCCTAATTAAAAATTTTTTTTATTAGTGAGTTATATAAAGTACAAAATGCATTAATATGAAGGAGAATAGATTAACATATGAAAATAGCAATGTAAAATAAGTAAATGCACTTCGTAAAATAAGACTAAAATTTAAAGATATTTGTTTGGCGATTTGATTTAATATGTTACACAAAATACTGTAAATCATTACAATTTTGTTATTAAAACTAATATTTTAACAATTACTTTTAAAATTTATGCCTGTAACTAAATTATTGATGCATGAAGTAACACTGAATATTTAGATCACTACATAGTTCCAGAAAATCCATGGATAAACATATTGTGCTTTAATTTCATTAAATTAATATTTACTGAAATTTACAATTGGCATTGGTTTCTTTTTTTAAATAAATCTACTTCTATAATTTAAAAAAAAAAAATTAGCCTAACAAGTTTTTATTATTTTTTTTTAATAATTAGAATATGAATTTTTATTCTAAGATTAAGCTAGCTAAAATGTAGGTAAATTTTAATTAGAAATTTGAATACAGAAACAAACTTATTATCAAAGAAAAATTATTACTTAAGACTGAGCAAATAATAAAAGTTTAAAAAAAAATTGGAAAGTAGTTATTGACATACATGATCTTTAGAGACTTAAAAACATTAGATAATCAGTCTAAAATTGAAAAATTGTGACCACTATTTAGAAATAAACATTATTTCAGAATGACCATTAATGAACAATTTTACAATTTCACTATATATTTTAGTTTAACTCAAATCATCTTATCTGAGTTAATCAACTTAGTTAAGGTAATTTGAGATGAAAATATAATATTTTAAGGACTATAAAATTATTTTTAATTGGGCATTTTTATATGTAGTAAAAATATTTTTGAAATCATGATTTAATGATTTTTTGTAATAAAGGTTATAATTTATTTTTTTAGAATCTAATGTTGGTAAATTTATGAAAGAGTATGGTCTTTTAGCTGTGTGCATTCAGGCTGGAGAGAAATTGCTATACTTTTATGGAAAAATTTATAAGTAATATAATTTATTTTCTTTATTACATATTGATTGATTTATCTTTTAAATGTGATAAAAGCTATCCCTAAAAAATAGCTATTTCATGTATTGCTGTTGTTTCTTAAGTGCATGAACTGAAAATTAATTTTTTTAAATTACTTATATTGGTAACCATAGCATGTATTGATAAAAATAGGTAAGCAACCTTTATCAGGCATCAAAATTGTACCATTGTTTTGATGAACTTCAAATTGTTATTATCAAGTTGTACTTATGCCATTTTTTGTCTTGAAATTCTTATCTTGTGTGTCAAAGAATGACAATTGGTATAGTATAATACAATAACTAAATATAGATTCTTGTAATGTATGAATGTTATAAACATATATTGTAATTTTGAGAAAATAATTTAAAAAATATTTTCACAAGCTCATTTCTTTTCCACAATTAACCTAAATCATTGTAGCTGGGCTGGTAGTTGAATGGTAGCACTCTAATTTTCAGTTCAGTACCTCATAGATGTTACTCTCATATGGGTATATATATATTGGTTAAGTTAAATTATAATTATATACACTTTAAATTATAATGTGATCAAATTAGTTATTGTGCATAAATAATGACTGAAGAATGGCAAATAGCCAACCCATAACATTGTGTTTTTATTTAACATTAATAATATTTTAAAAACTTCAAACATGCTTACATTTTAAAAATTAATCTTTTTTTCTACAGAGTTACAATGGTGATATATTGCTCAATAAACCAATTATTAAAATCATAGATAGCTAATATTATCGGTGCAGTTAGGTTGGGATGATAAAGATTATTGGACATTTGCAGTAGTAGCAAAAGTTATGAGCTTTTTTAAGTCTCCAATAATAATTTTTGTACTTCAACGAATGTAAATATTTAAGAATCTAAATATCGATAAAATATTTTAATAGTTGAAAAAATAGAAAAATATAGCTTAATTATCAGCAATATTAAAAAAAATTTCATAAACTTCATTATTTTAAAAGCTCTTTTTTATGATAATTTTTGTAAAATGTGGGTAATTGTTTACTTTTAATATTAGTTTTTTTATGTAACATTTTAAATGTTCCATTTTTTCTTTTTGTACTTTTTTGCAATAATAAATTATTCATTTCAATGCAATCTTTGTATACATGAAAAAATCCTATTTAAAGGCAGTTTCCATTTAATTGCAAAGGGCTTGAAATTAATAATTTACAAAGACATCCTAATGTATTTGAGCATTTCAGTGGAGGAAAAAAAGTTTTACTCTTTACTAGGCTCAAAAAAGATTTATTATTTACTCTATTATATAAAAAGATTAATGCTATTAATTTTAAATTATTAAAACTCATAGCTAAAAATAAATTTAAAATGAACTAAAAATAAATTTAGGACAAACTAGTCACTTATAATTACTACTTTTATTATAAGTGACTAGTTTGTAATAAATCTTTTTAGGTTATGTTCAACAATTTTTAAAAAGCATTTTATAAAGAAATGTTTAGAATATATTAAAAACTAATAATAGTGTTTAACTATTGTTATGTGTTAGTAATTAACTTCCAATTTTTATTTTAGACTGGTAGAAACCTATAGTCCAACCTTCTTGTTATGGTGTCGCTCAACACTGTTGCCATTTATAGAAATGTTTCTTAAACAAGTTTCTTCTATTCTGCTTTATATGTGGGATAACACTGTGCCTTTGAGAACATATTTAAATAAGCACTTCCCTCCTCTTCTGGAACAGGTAATTTTAAAAATGCTTAAATATATTAAAGGAAGTTATAAAAGCATTACTATTATCTTAAAATTCAGTATTTGAAGCTCAAAAGACTTTCTGTGAACATTTCTCTTGGATCCTAGTTGTTATATTTAATAAAATTTTATGTGATCTTTTAAAAAGTGCTGGGAAGATTAAAACCTTAAAAATTTTTCAGTAACTTTATACAACACAAAGAATAGAACTTCAAAATGTTTTTTGATTAGTTATGATGCCAGTTATTTAATATTACATAGTTAAAATACTTTTTTTTATTGAATTTTCAAACTTTTAATTTTTTTATTTTATAATACATATGTATTTTATAATACATATGTATATCAAAAATGTCAAATATGTAACACATATTTGACATTTTTGATATACTTAGCAGACTTTTTTTTTCTAATCGCTTTTTACCCCACTATTAATAAAGAAATTATTTGTTTTAACCATTCTGCTATTATATATTTTTCAAAATTACTGCATTCATTCCATTTTAAATTTTGTAAAATTATGGCCTGTTGACATAATATCACAGAGAGATGTCAATAGACCATTCATTAGTTGCGATTTCTTCAATTTAAAAATCTGCTTTTTATTTTATCCAAGAAGACATTTTGGATTTGAAAAGT
Source organism: Latrodectus geometricus (assembly GCA_026290005.1). Classification (NCBI taxonomy): domain Eukaryota; kingdom Metazoa; phylum Arthropoda; class Arachnida; order Araneae; family Theridiidae; genus Latrodectus; species Latrodectus geometricus. The sequence goes on along the minus strand of JAPDSC010110968.1, from coordinate 252,935 downwards.
CTTTAGAACTATTTTGATAGAAATTTTATTTTGAATATGGAGATGTGCACAATGAGAATGCTAGAGAACATTGTGCTAAAAATTTCATGTCAAGTTTTACCATTAGCAGCTGATTGCTTTTAAATTTACTGTTTTCTGTATCTTTAGTTAATAAAATAAAAATTTGAATTATAAGATCTGACAATCATATAGAACTATCAAATTTCAATTTTTTTTTATTATTATAAAAAAGTGATTATTTTTTTATTTTTGAAAAATTAACAACTACATTAAATCATATTCATGTATAATATGCTCAAATGTTAAATTGTTTTCATTTCATAGTTAAAATGTTCCATTTTTAAAATTTATTAGATTGAAGCTCTGATGCCTATGGTGATGGAAAACATTTTGCTTGTGGTGAAAACTACATGTAAATTGATATTCCACTATATTACATTTGCCTGGAACAGTGCTGAAAGCATAGCAATCTCCTTACAATCTAATCCTCATGTGTAAGTGTTCTAATATTATTATTTTTTTTTTTATTTTATTTTCTTTTTTTTAATATATTATGTTTAACAGATTAAGCAAACAAATACAAGAACCTTGCATTTTAATTTTATTAGATTCATTACATATATAGGATTGTCAACTTTTCCAATTGACAATTTAAATGATTAATGCTAATTTAGTCAAATTTTATATGTATTGAAAATTTAAATTTTTATCCCATGAAATGAAACAGATAGGAATATTTTTCACTTTTTCAAATGATTTATTATCAAGCTATCAATCATCAATGTTGGCCGGACAATCTTTCCTAAACCCTTGTCTTAAGAAATTTCATCTTAATCTCCCTTCCTCTTGAAATTGTTGATTACCAACCTTTATTCATTCAATCCTTTCATCTCTTTACGCCTAAATTTTAATCTGTCCGAGAAAAAGTTGCATTAAAGACTCTTGGGGCAGTTGGTCTACTTTCAGTTTCAGTAGATGTGGAGTCCCATTTCTACATGCTATTCTCAAAAACAGCTCAGAAAGCAGTTTTTCAAAACTTTCTTTTCAAAGAGCACTATGGCATCCTGCTTTATCATTAAAATTTAAACTTCCGAATCATTATTCTAAACCAATTTTATTAATATTTAAAGAAATAATTTAATTGTTTCTCTATTAACTGAGATTTTAATAGTCTTAAATGTGATGATTGTAATCATTTTCCTTATTTTAGAGTTTTAATAGTTGATCTCAGTATTCAAGTGTGTAAAAAAATTTTCATAATTTAGAATTTAAATTATTCAATCTCAAATATATCAATTTTCATTTTAGGGGGGAGATAATTATTTTTTTTATTGTAGTAAATTTTATCACAATAGTTATTTTGCGAATGTTTATGTCAGTATTTTTATACCAGTAAACTACTGTGAATTATTTCTGATCAAGTTTATTCAAAAGAAATTTAAACATAATTGTTATTAAATAGTTTATACAAAGGCATGAAATATATATACAAAGTAATGTTTATACAAAGTAATGATTTTTCTAAATTTTTGTCATATCATTAAAAACTAAAAAACAACTTTAAAGAAATTGATTTTGATAATTATTTTATTCAGCTTTGCATAGTTTTAATTGCTGCACTTATTTTAAAGTTTAATACCAAATTTTTTTTTACCAAAAAGTTTAATTTAATAAAAATGGGATAACATAGTGCAAATCTATTTAAAAAATGTTATTGTTAATTTTTATTAAGCAAGAAAATCTTGCTATTTAAAGTACACCAAATATGATGTACTTTAAATAGCAAGAAGTTTAGCATTATTTTAAAAAATTGGTAATTCCAAAAAATAACTATTCATATTTGAAATGGTTTTACAAAGTACTAAAGCCAATATTTCATTCAAGAATTTTCTGAACTAATTTGATTTGAAGTTTTTAATGTCTGGTGGTTACATTGAGGGTATCAATACACATTACTTTCAATTAGGACAATTCCTGTCTGGTGTTGCAACTTTAATAGTCAAGAGTCCATTTTTTACCCAATAAAAAAATTGAATAAGAACTTAGTTTAATGGTGCTCTAGCAGTAAAACAACCATTTATAGTGTTGCCTTATTGTTAAATGAATATACTTATTTATTTACTTTCATGTTTGGTGATATAATTAATAATTTTTTTTTATGAATTCTTAATATCTTAAGTTTTGAAAAAGAGTTCATAAAGCACCATCAGCTCACACTGCAATTCCACAAGTTAATGTACAAATTTTCTACATAAAAATTTCCTTTATTTTATACAGTTTTAATACATTCTTGTAAGCCAAAATGATCACATTCTGATAAAAATATTTTTTAAGACAAGTTTTGTAAAATTGTGTATAGGTTGTTAGCAATGATAAAGTTATGTATAAGCTAATAGTACTGAAGAATATTAATGATAGCATCAGTGATTTTCTTAAATTTTAAAGATGATTTGACTTATCATTTAATTAAATATATTATAAAAATAATTCATTAAGCTGGAATTTTTTTGTGATATTACAGGTTCATGAAATAGTGATGACATTGGCTTCAAAAAATTATTTTATTTGAAATTTTATTTTTAAAATTATAAAGGGGATTGTTTAAGCAAAAACTGCTGCATGTTTTCTGTCCTTTTATTTTGTTCAGAAAATTTCAAGTAATTAATTATATTTTATGTCTAAAGGGAAACTATATAGTTGGCTGATTAACGTTAAACAACTTGTTTGAAATTCTTTGTATTCCTGGGTGTGTTTTTTATTTTTTTATTTTTTTTTATTGTATGTTTCTACAATACAATACATAATAAAAAAAATGAACAAATTCAAAAGTTGAAGCCAATACTATTGATTGGAAATAAACTTTTGTTAAAGTTTTCACAAAGTAAAAGTTAAATAATCATTAATTTTTATTGATTTAATATATTGTGATAAATTTTGATAAGTTAGAAGGCTTTATTTTTTGTGGCATTTATATATAGAAATTTAACTGTTTCAATCAATATTATTTCTCATTCACTTATTGCTTAAATTTAACTTATAAGCAATTAAAATTCATCAATCAGTTTACAATGTTGAGTTTAATAATGCTAAAACTGGATATTTAAGTATTTTTCTCTTACATTTTTTTGTTTGGAATATTTTTAACTGATTTGGTTTGACTCATTGCTAACACAGTTTTGCTTTAATTTAATAGGCAAAATGATGTCAACATTGTCATTTAAATGCACAGTAAAAATGTTTATTTTAAGCGGCTTTTTTTTTCCTCCTTAGGGCGAATTTCTTCGATATGTCCAGCAAGTATTTTTCAGCATTTATTGGCAACATTCAAGAATACTCTTTATATATTTTACAATATGCTCAACAATATGTTCCATGGTCTCAGAAATAATGTTTTAGAAAATACATAAATCACAAAAGTATTTTATATTTTTGTAGAACTTTTTAATAAATAATTATTTTTATGTTATTGGTCTGATTTTTTCCCCCAATTTTTTAATGATAAATGTATATATGAAATTTGTATAAGTGTTTGAAATTATTTTGTTACAATATTGTTGTCATAAATAAATATTTTCTTAACACTGCTGTTTATCACTTTTGTAATTACATAAATTGAATATTTTCAAACATTTAAAATATAATAATGTTATTGTGAACATATAGACAAAGTCTTCTATATAATACAATATATTGCAGTGAAAATGACTTGTTATAAGAAAAATTTTGTTTCATTTAAATTCTTTAAAAAAAATGTTCTTTAGTATTAAAATTATGACTACCATGTCAATTTTTTTTCCACAAGTGTCTTCTCAGTGCTTCATTGGAATTTAAAATTTTTTTAAAAAAAGAATATATTTTAGTTTTTGATGTAACAAATTATTTAATTATCAAAATATTCAAAGTACTTATTAGTAACCTTGATATTTTGATAATTAAATTTCGCCAATTAATTTTTATGAAATTCTATATTCAACATTTGAAAAAGTGGTTAATAATCACTGACAAATACATCATTTTATTAAAAATTGAAATTTATTTTAATTATTTCACTTTGGAAAAAATATTTAATGTAAATTATTTGACATGATAACTCTAAAAAATTATTAAAAATATACAGATTAATGTAATTAACAAAATTGTAGCATAATTTCATGCTATTTTTTAGTTTTCTGAAAATTTTCAAAATTTATTATTGGAAATTTAGAAAAATAAATCTGTGTATACTTATATTCATATTTGTTGAGATTTCCTTTTTTATGGACTAAAATGTATTGAATGTTTTTTCCTATAAAGTTGGTATATGTATAGAAATAATTCTCGGAAACGTCCTTTTACAATCTTGTTTTATTTGTTTTTTAACTAAACTATTTTCTAAATTTTAAACTATTATTAAATAACATTAAATAACTGTGATTATTATGAGTAAATTATAATTTAAAAAATATTTTTCTTTTATATAATGTTCATGAAACATTGTGTAACTATTTCGTTAAGTATAGGATTGACTAAATATTTTATTTAGTATTCATTTCATATTTATGTGTAAAATTTCACATTCTTTAGAAAACAACCATTAATATGCAAAGAGAAATTCAAAATTTTAAGTTAACCTAGCATTTTAATGTTATATTTTTTTAAAAAAAATTCTTTTACTTGAATTAAAATGTTAAAAAGTAGTTGTAAATCATTTATTTTAAAGTTCACATGCAAGTTATTTTTTTCATAAATAAAGTATTTTTAGAAAAATAATAGCAAGGGTAATGATATTTTTGTTTCCAATAAATACATGTTTCTTTCATTTTAGTGTATTACAGAAAAATTTTTATATTTCTCTCATTCTATACATCCACCAAATGTAAATATTTTTAAATTTTCTAAACAATTCTTAATGAGCTACTTATTTAACTCAATTGTCTTGCAGAGTTGAGTATGATTACTATGAGAAGAAACTTAATAATTCTTTAAAAATTTTAATACAAATGATATAAGTTAGAGAAAAAATTGTTTTTAATAAAAATTTGTGTCATTTATTAAAATTATTCATTCTTGTATACATTTATATAATGGTTTATTTTTAAGTTAATGTTTATATATGACATCTATTAAATTTATTAAATGGTCCTTAAAAAGTTTTTAATTTTTATTATAAATTTATATTTGAAGACCAAGTCATAAATAATTAGAACTATTATAAATATTGCACAATATATAAATATTTTTAGTTTTATTTAGAATGCAAAGTGCAACTATGTATCTTCTGATCCAAATTTAAACAAAGTTACTGAAATAAATTCTAAATTTAAGTTCTTTAAAGAAAGTACTGGTCTTAAAATAAGGAATCATTTAAAATTTACCCTTTACCTTCTTTTTTATCCATAGATCACAGAGGAGTTTAAATTAATAAGATTTTATATATTTGCGGTTGTAAATTTGAATATTTTATAAAAATGTAATTTTCTGTAAGTTCTCATTCTAGCCTTTCTTACTGTCAAAATTTCCCATTTAATCCTTTATGAACAACATTATTTAAATTTGCTTTAATGCCAGATTTAAATAATGAATTGATAATGTAGAAAAAATCTTCCAGTATTATTAAAATAATTATAATTAAAGATAATATTTTTTTTTATTTAATTTCATTTTTCAATGTTATTAAATGTAACAACACTAAATTTGTTTTGACTTTTGAATTGTTTATTTTAGGCATATTTAATTTAAACACGATGCTATTCTTTGTTTGAATTATTGCATACCATTATTAAAATTTTCTAACCGTGGTACCAAAAGTTTATTTAAAAAAATTTTCATAAAATCTGGTAAATGCAATTTTTTACTCATAAAACTAATATATTATTATTTGATTTACAAGCATTGATATAGAATATAAGCAAAGATATTAGAATTTATATATATTCAATTTGGAATGTCAAAATTATCATGAGACCTTATTATATTTAAATGAAATAATGTTTATTTGTTGTAGTTGTAAATACATTTAAAAAGTTTAAATATTATTACCTATATATGCATACAAACCCTTCATTTTCTATTTAACTGGGGTTTTTTTATTTAATTATTTTAAAATGGGTCATTAACGTTAAAAAATTCCACTGAATTTTTTTTTTTTTCTTCCCATTTTTGAATTGCTATTATTTACACAAATAAATCAGAGAAATGATTAAATTCCTGTTATTAGTCACATAATGCTCAAGAAGCAAACAGTATGTAAATGTTACACCTTCATCCTCAACTAATGATCAATATTCAAAGTTTCTAAATTTTATCAATTTTTTTCATTAAAAATTATTAACTTTATTTCTAGAATTAAAACTCATAAATTATTAGAATTAGCTAAATCTATATTACTTCTGTTTGCAAAATAATTAATCTTAATTGTAAAATCATGTAATTTTAATTAATATTAATGTATTGAGATTTCTAAATTACAATTATGAATCAATTGTACTTCCTTTCATTGACATTCAATTTAGACAATGAAATTTTATTTTAATAAAGTAATAAAAGAATAAAACTTCTATTATTGAATAGAAATTTCTTATATACTATATTTTAATTTATTTTTATAATTATTTCTTATTTTTATGTTTACAATATATTCTTATATACATATTTCAATTTCTTATATATTATATTTCAATAATAGTTAGAATTCTATTATTGAATACTAAATGGCCTGAATAGGTAAATATAATGCACTTCTGTTATTCATGGTCATAGAAAAAACCTTATAATATATTTACTTAAACTAATCTTTTAATAACCTAAATCAATTCCAAAGATGATTGTTGAGTAAATTAAATAAACATATGAAAATAGTTTTTTTTAATTGATTTTCAGCTCAACTTATTTAACTAAAAATATGAGATAATATGATTCTATTCCTTAAAGTTATATATATGCAGCATGCTTCTGATTGCTAATCAATCATATCTGAGAAATAGAAGAGGAAATTTTAAATTTAGACCAATTTGACAACACCATAAATACGTTATTATTGTATAATTACATACAATTCAACAAAAAGATATAATTTCGCGTATCAATGTTCTTTGATAGGTGAAATGATAAGTAAAATCAAAGTTTTACTGATCATTGATACATGAAAACAAGTAAAACTTTATAAGCCAAAAATCTTCATAGTATGATTGCTATAAATAATTTAAAAAGAATCATCATTAAATCTCCAAGATGTATTTACTTCCTCTCTCAAAATTTTTATATTGCTTTCTTTACAAGAATATATTTTTCAGTACATGTAAAAAAATTCTCTTTTTCAGAAAATATTTTTAATGTACAAAATATCCAGTAAAATATTAAATCTTATTCTGTGCCGATTTGTCTGATGTTGAATAATATTTAAGTTAAATAAGGCAAACAATTTGAATAATTATAAAATCAAAATTTGAAATGTGTGAAAAATTAAAATATTTACAATCATAATTAAAGAAAAAATTGATTACTTTAGAAAAGCAATATAACACCCAAATCATCTATGATTCACCCTATACCTCTATTTTCCTATATAGATTTTTTATAATGCAAAGGACAATTTTATTTTTCAAAAAACCAAAAATTGATAAAATTATGAGATACTGATGTCATAATACTTATCCAATAAAACACATATATGTATAAAAAGTATAGCTATGAGTTTATTAAATACATCGATTCTAATATTTACTTTAATGCTTTTTATGAGATGAACAAGTTTTCATGTACATATTATGTCTTATGACATTTTACAAAAATAATTCTTTAACTTTCAAGATTTAAGGGGATTCTAGATAAGTAAGAAATAATAGAAGGATAATATTACATATTATTTGCATCACAATTTTAAAGTAACATAAATTACTTCTAAGATTTTTTATAATGTGTGCAAATGTTGTTTATAATTAAGAATAAAGATTAATTAAAAGTTCATCAAGTATATTAAACGAATGTGGAATATCTATTTGAGAAGTGACCATAACTGTTGATTAATAATTTCCTACTACAAAACATTTTATGTATAAAAAAAAAATAATTAGCATGAAAATTAGTTTTTTTATACACTAATTTAAAATAAACATTTTCAGTTAAACTTTAGTAGTTTTTTCGAAATTATATTCAAAATAAATTATGAATATAAAAAAAATTGCTTCATTTTTTAAAGTAATTTCACACGAAACTCAAAAATTTTGGTTTGTAATTGTTTCATTCTTTAAAAGAATAATTAAGAAATCCTATATTTAACAAAACTGTACTTAAACACAGTCTTTCCAAGAAGTGAAGATATCAAATATAGAATTTTATAAAAATAGAATGAAAAAATTATTTAATCCTTTCTAGATTTAAAAAGAAATTTTATTTCTTAAAATAAACCATGAAATATTTAAGTTTGAAAAATTCTTTGACATTTTCTTCATAGCCTAGGGTCTTAGATTTCAATGATTTTTTCATTATAAAACAGCCAAATAAAATTGCTTAAATATAAACTTCACTTATTTTAAGGAATTTATTTCTTATTAAAATAGCTATGTATTATTCATATATATCACACTAAAATCATTCTCTAAGCGTGTGTAAAAAACTTTCAATAATTTTATATAAGAGAAAGTTTGAAATTATTCTTTCTGGCTGGCAGTAAATGCAAAAACTTGTACTTTAATTACATCTAATAAAGAATTTAATGATTCAATTAAATGGTAGTCTATTAAAAACTACTTAGGGGCAGTTAAAATTTCAATCAAAACTCATAATTCCAATATAACTTATCAATTGAAAGTGTATTGATATATTTTATTTACTCCTTCAGCATAATTATCAAATTAAAAGAAAATTCAAACACTGTTGGTGCCTGCTGTTGTAAATGTAGATATAAATTTCAGAGGTAATGCCACCTCGTGAGCTCTCGATATCTTAAACATTAAGTCACTTTTCAAAATAAATTTTAAAAAAAAAAAACTCTAACTATATACACACAGAAATTGTTAGAAATTCTCGCCTAATCTAATTAACTATATTCCCTTTTATCTACTTTGGTTAAATATATTAAAAATTGATTTTTAATATTTTATAGCAATTCAATAATACTAAATTTCATTTTAAACTAATTATTCTTGTTTTGCAATATAATTATTAAGTCAGAACTTTTTAAAGAACTTCACTGTGTTTTAAATGAATTTCCAGAAATTTAAAAAATAACTGAATAAAATTAACTTATTTGAAAGTTTGTAAAAATCATTGAATAAAATAAATCTATTTTAAGTCTTTAAGGATTCATAGAAAATGTAATTTTAAATGAAACAGACTCCATGACATTCAAATGTCTTTGGGTTTGGTTTGAAATATAAAGAATAATTAACTATAACTATATCAACAAAATTAAATTTGATTAGTGTAACTAAATATTTGATAAAAACATGTTAAACATATTCTCTCATGCTGCAACGAGGCAGGAAAGAAATGTAAATGGCATCCCAATCCAACTTAACTTAAAATCTTTTTATGAATATCATTTGTACTCTTTTTATATTTCCTTGCATGGAAGCTTTAAGAATATGTTGCCTAAAATTAATACACAATTCATATAAAATATATCAAGTAGGTGACAATTAATAATTTGTCATTCCTTTACAAATGACAAGACTATTAATGAAATCTAAGAATTAATTGTTATTATGGTTTAAAATATTGCAATTTATCAAAGAGTTAACTAACATGTATAAATTAATTTTTCATGTGTTATTTTATAGGATTCAATAAAAAATGTTAGTAAAAAAACCTTTAATAACCAAATATTTTAAAAAATCGTGAATGAGAATTTATGAGCATTAATCAGAATTCATATACATTTATGGAAGATTTATTTAAAATCGTTTTAAACATGGCTTTTCACAAAACAGAAATGGAATTTCCTGTACAATTTTTTAAAGATATTTTATGCAATGTCAATTCGAATATAGAATTTGCAACAAGAAATTACAGTTTGGTAGAGTCAAGTCATAGGATAGAAAATATAGCAAGATACTTAAAATATTTTTTTTTAAATAATAAGACATAAAAAAAATGCAAATACATAGAATTAGATTAAAGAAATAAAACAATAATTGCACTAAGTATAGAAAAACAAGAGTGAACAGACATTTATAATAAGTAATAATTAAGTATAGTTAAATTAAACAATGTATGACTGGTAGAAAACTTTTAACTTTATATAACACATCATGTTCCATAAATTCATATTGAATCTATAGAACACACTAAAATCACAGATCATCTACATAGCACTGCAATTTGGTACAAATACTATTAATATACATGTATAATGAAATTACACCTGGTTGATTAAACTTTATATATATCAATACTGCACTTTTTGACCATAAATGTTTTCTAAGAATATAACTTTACTTTTATTTTAATTGAAAGAAAATGAAGAGCATTTTTTCAAATTAAATAAATTGTTTTATTAACACATACTATAATGAAAATAAATAAAATTACTAAAACTGAACCACTCATTTTCCAAAACCAGTATCCAAGACAGGCACTTCAGTACAAACCAAACTTTGAAACACATCAAAAGATACAGATGTTAAGTTCTTTCCTCATTAAAAAAATTAACAGATACATTTAACAATCAATCGATCTATACAAGAGGTAAGAAAATATCCACAAGAGGATGCTGATTTTTTAAACTGATTAATACACCTTAAGGATATATACATTATCTTTACAATCACTTAAATCTGGCACCATATATTATAGAATATCTACCTTTTTTAATATAATTCAATTAAAATTTTTAAAGTAAGGAAAACAATAACTTATAACTAGTTATACAGCATCCTTTTCTTTGTTCTTTCAAAATTTGATGCAATAATACAACCATATTTTAAAATGGAATAATCTATACATTTATCTAAGATACAAACATTTGAAATACATATAGGAAATTTTAACAAAATGTTTCCAAATTTAGAACATTTATGGAAAGACAGTAAACACAGGGGTAGAGAAAAAAACTACATTGATTCCTTGTTTTATTTTTTACAAAGAAGGGGATTGGAAGCATTTGCCAATCAAAAGGCATGACAGAGTTCAGTATTCGTGACTAAAAAAAGAAAATGGCTATTTCTGGAAATAGCAACCACAAATATAGATCACTGTACAAATAGATTAAAAAAAATGGATGTCATTAAACAATTTTGTTTGTCTTAAGTTCTGATGAATGCTATGACAATCAACAGTCATTAGAGTTCTATTAACAACCACTGACGCCTTCAGAGTTCAACTGAATCTAATACTGACCAATGAGGATTGTCACAACAGTAATGATGACAGTAATGATAAAGGGAAGAATCAGTTAGGAACGTCCAGACTGCTACCACTCAGAATCTCCTAAGGCTTTTTGGAAAACAAAATCTTTGCCTTGAAGATTCATGATACCATCCTTCAAGTGAAACTTCCATCTATTCTTGCTTCTAGTAATCTGTAAAATTAAATATTTCATAGTCATATAAAATTAAATAGGAATATTAAAATGTATTATTCAAAACTGGCCTAACTTAAATTTTCCTTTAAATTCTGATATATAATATGTACATTCATTAAATGTCTTTTATTAAATTTAAGAGGATTTATTAAATTTAAGTTTTTTTCCCATTTTTAAGATCATTTAGTTTAGGCAACAGTTCATTAGAAGATATGAGATTATATAAAAATACAAAATAATCTGAAATTCTCAAAATGAAAAAAAAAGTGGGATGAAAATAATTAATTTATTATTATTTAAATATATTGCTTGAACAAATTTAATTAATAAAACTGATTATGAAACATTATTTTAGCTTTATATTAATATTTGCATTTAACATGTGAAGCAAAAAAAAAAAATGTCAAAAAGTGTTTCAAGGCCTCAAAGCTATTCGAAAAATAAGTTTCTGAATCAATGTTATAATTCCAGGATTAAACAAAAAAATAATCACAAAATAGAAATGTAAAAAAACTGGGAAATTTAAGTATTCTTGAAATTTACATGAAATATATAAATACAGTCTTTTATCAATAAGAACAAAATAAAAGACTGATTACCTTATCATATTGACACACAACAACATTTTCAGTATCAAAGAGATCAGTTGGATCATCTTCACTAACATCATCAGCAGAATTTAGAGGTTCCTACCATAAAAAAGGGATTATTGACGTTAAAAAAATAATTTATATTTATACTTTATTATTATATTATATTATTTATTATTATACTTTTGTTTTAAATAATTATGAATTATAATATGAGCAAATCTTTCGACAATTATAAAAACATGTTATTCCATCAAAAATAAATCTCATATTCTAGATTACAAAAATAAAATTTATTTTAATAAATTAAAATTTTTTAATAAATTAAAATTTTTACTATATTATATACTTTCTAATTACTATACTTATTATAATTTTTGTTATTTATTTGACTTTATAAATCAAACACTAATTATTTACCTCATCTTCTTCACCAATATCATCTTCATTTTGGTCATCATCATTGTCATCTCGATCATCATCATTATCTTGGAAGTCATCATCGTCATCATCATCACTTGTATCATCTGCTCCATCAATTTGTCCAATCACACTAGCCTATGAAAAAAATTTACAGTAAGAAGAATGATACTCAATCAGAAATAAATCAGGTGACATTGCAAAAAAGGGGAAAACAATTTTATCCATATAGCAGTTGATAATAAAAAATAACATTGATGGAAATAACCAGAGGAAACATCATACATCTTCAACTCTTGTTTTTTATTTCAGAAACATCTTTAATGATCTATTCAATCCTATTAACTTTTAATAGTATATGACTTGGAATTTAGAGATAACATTAAATATTTATTATGAATTAAAAACCCCTAATATGAAATATCTTGAATATATATGGGTGTGTGTATATATACATAGGTATACATAAATAATTTTGATTATCAATAACTCTTAATCTCCATTAAAAAAACTGATCAATTTTAGGGTTTTTATACAGTTTTGACATTTTTTATTAAGAGAAAGGAGCAAACAATACTAATAATTTTAACTACTTTTCTTTTACAAATAGTCTGTATTTCAAAGAGTTACTGATAGTTAATTTAATTAAAAATTAAGAAATGATAAGAATAGTAATAAATATATTCGTTTTTAAGTCTTTTTAAAATAAACAAATAATTTTACATTTTACAATTTTAAATGTCAGTACTTTTGAAATAAAAGATGAAGAAAATCTGCTTTAGAATTTCCCCCTTTTAAATATTTTCAAAATTTCAATTGAAAAAATTATTATGAACTCATAACTTACATTTATAATAATACTTTTTAAAAACTAAAATAAGTTTTTTACATTTGATATTAAAAGTTTATTAATTTTACAATTTTCTATATATCTTAAGAACAGAAATATTTTTAAAAACTAGCAAGAAATAAGTAAGCTAAAAAGAATTTTTCTTGTATTTAAATAATTGCCTTTTGAAAACAAAAACTGGAATTATCTTTAAACCAAGAGGAATTTCTATCAATAATACAACGACCAATCATAGTTTGTTTATACTTAAAAAGTAAATTGTTCATTAAAATTAATATATTCATACTTGTGTTAAGATTGAAACAATTTTCAAGAGAAAACATTTAGATTAAAACTTTGGAACCGTCAAAAAATTAGATTGAAGCAATTACATTTAATTGGTAAATAATAAAATTTTCTTCATACTATGTATTTGATTATGTTTCTGGAGAATTTTCCTTCTTAAAATGTGAAAATTAAAAATTTCTCACTTATTAAATAATTTAAAGAACTTACTCCTTTAAAGACATTGGCCAAAGTTGATTGATTAACCTGATTCATTGCCTATAGTGCAATCACAAAATAAACAAGATCATTCAATAACATACAAATATCACACGGAATAATAAAACATGAAAAACACAGAAGGAAGAATCTAGTTTTTCTTAATAAATATATCTCAAGATTTTAGTTGATGATGATAATTAAAGCATTATAAATTATCCAATAATAACAAATATGTTTGTAGCTTTATGATATGTATCTTTATTTCTTTTATAGTTACAGTTTTTAAATTGAATTTATAATTAAGGATGAAATAACTTTACATGTATGTAAGGATGTACAACATATATTATTTTAACTAATAAAAATATAGAAATGAATCATATTACAGCAGCTAGTGCATATATTGTTAAACCTTATTAAAACAAATTCAAAGCAATAAAATATTACAAAAATTGAGTATTTTTATACCTAATTTGTTACAAGACTATTTAAAAAATTTTATTAAGATTCCAATAAATGATATAATTGAAAGAGTCAATCCGTGAACTAAATCTAATATAATGCTTCAATGCTAAAAGCAATAAAATTATTGAAATGAAAATTATAGCCTGCGAATACAAATTTATTTAATAAAAACACCCAAATTTCATTCAGTATAATCAAATTTCATTTAACATTAATTTCATTGAATTAGTTGTAGGAAAATATTTTATAATGTTTGCTAAATATATATAAATCATAATTAGAGCTCAATCTTTAGGAAATAAATACAATTGGATTAAATTTCTTTCAAATGAAAATACTCTCATTACATTCTACTAAGAAATTAAAGAGTTAAAACTTATCTTTTTACTTTACACCACATGAAATCAAGTTCTTTAAAATGTTTTTTTTTTTTATTTTTTATATGAAATAAGAGGAACAAAATAAAATTTTTATAAACCAAAATAAATGGAACAAAATAATATTTTTATAAACCAAAATTTACTATATCATGTTATTTCTATTTCAAATATTCTCAAGATATTTATAAACATACATATATGCCTTATACAAAATCGCATAGTCCAGATAATTTATAAAATTCATCGTAAGTGAGTTTCCAGGTTTTTCATTATAAAATTTGTCTGCATTTTCTAAAAAGGACTATTAAAATTTGTTAAATCAATGGATTTTGTAAAATGAGAATTATTTTAACATTATTTGTATACAAATCATGTCTTTAAGTCTCAATCTAACTTTAACATTTTGCAATTTTTATACTTTTTATAGAATTTTCAGTAGATTTTGGTTGGCTGACAGATTTTGAACTTTTTCAGTCATTTGATTACCCTATAAATATAGTCTGATTGTTTTCATACAAGATATGACTCTTCTTCCTTTTCCCTCCATTTTAATAAACTAATATATACACTTCATTACTTTTCTTTAAAATTTCATATTCTGTACAATGAAATATAAGCTCTTAAGCATAAAAACTTCAGCCAAATAATTTAGCTCTGCACCATATAAATTAATTTACCATTTAATAGTTTACTGATGTTTATGCAAAAGATATTAACGTAGAATCGTAGAAATATAATAATCTGTCTATTTTCTTGTGACTACATAAATTGTTTAATTGTTTTTTTCTTTTTCTCCTAAGACCTATAGTAACTTGAATAAATTTTGTACATTAAAGTACTATACAAATAATTATTTTGTTCTATACATCAAATACTGTAAAAATATTTCTAGATTATTAACAAGTTATCTTCTAGAAATATTAAAAACTATAATTAAAATACAAAAGAAATAATATAATCAAAATTAAGTACACAACTCTCCTTTGAATTTGTAAAATAATTTAAGTTTGGGAAAAATTTATATTTACAATGATACATATTAGTTTGTTCATTACTTCGCAGTCATTTCTTGCACACGAAGAGAAATCAGACCATAACACAAATTGGTCTGATTTATCTTCATGTGCAAGAAATGATCATAAGAACAAATTGGATCATAAGAAACAAAATGCAAGAGCATGAAGTTGAAATTAAAACAACTTCAGAACATTTTTCTAAGAAGCAATCTCTGTAGTAGGATCAGTATTAGTGATTCAAATAATACCTGTTGTTCAGAACTATATAAATACTCATTAGTATTAAATATATTGTCAACTTATAAGTACTTTTGTTTTTTAGAATAAATGTAGGTGTTTCAAGAAAACATAATATAAAAGAAGTGACAAAAACTAAAAATTGAAATTTCCTGTTCAGAATTTTACAGGAAACCCTTATATAATTTCCAGATTTCTGTCAATAAAATATGGCAAAATTCAGCATTTTCTCAAATCAAAAATATTGTGGAAGATTCATAAGTAGTGAAATTTTTATTTCCAATGACCTCCACCCTCATAATATCCTTATCAACAATCGTAATATCCTTATCAAAATTTTCACTTCAATCTTTCTAATGACTTTTGATGAATTTAATTACTAGCTTAATTTTAGTTAATTTTATTTAAATCAATACCTACCTGTGATTGAGGAGTACTAACAGGAATAGTTACAGTAAACTGTTGGGCATTTTTCAGTTGTTCAGCAGTTAAAGTTTGATAATGAACACCTGCAATTTGCTGACCACCTGTAATTAGGATTTATTTTCATTATTTAACATATACATATGTAAAGAGAGAACATTTCTTAAAATAATAATGTATACTTTTTGAATATAAATTTTTGCTTTAGTAATTCCAGCTTTAAAAAATTATGAAATGAATAATCTTGAAATTTTTAGGTAAATAAGTAAATACAAGATTCATTATCATTGACACCTTTTGTTTATGAAGAAAGTTTTTGGGTCTGGATTATAAAAAATGAGATATAAAATGGATTGTAAAACACATAGATAGTCATAGAAAATAAATTGATAAATACACTATTTTTCTCACAACAGAATATATTAATTTAGTCAGTATTAATTTAACATTAAATTTAACAGTTTGAAGAATAATTAGCCTGTGAACAATTTGGGGAATAAATAAAGTATGCAGAACTCTTTTATCCTTTTTTTTTTTTTCCTTCCCTAACTTAACAAAAAAATTTTTATGATTACAGGTACAACCCTACAATAAATTGTACTATTATTGCTTTTCATTGTTTAAATTTGGTATTTTTTTTAAATGAATCTCTTAAATAACATAAATATTTTAAATAATGTAAGGATAAAACAGCTAATAATAAACAAATATTTTTAAACTAACTTTTAAGAGTACCTTTTTACAATAAAATAATTTTATAAAAATAAAAATTTTAATATTACTTCTAAATATTTGTTTATCTACTTTGATCTCACAATTACAACTTTCATCACAGTGTAAGGAAAAATTTGTGTTGAACAATTAAAAAAAATAAATTATAACTTTGGCAAAATACATTTTCAATCTTGAAAGTGTCTGTCAGAAATAGTTATCATAATATTGTATTTATTGTAACATTAACAAGCTTAAATTATCAAAATCTTTAAATATCTAGTAATTCTAAAAATTAAAGGATTAGACAAAGAAAAAAGTATTGGCAAAATCAAGTGATGCTTTCTTGGAAGTTTTATTTTATTTCATTGCATTACATACTTAGAAAGGACTTCAATTTTAAATCTTTGTATATTGAAAAGATTTAAAATTATAAATGAAAAAATTACTTCAAACATTTTTACTAATTTTGAGACAATTTTAATCTGTGATAAATCCTAAAACTTACTATGTTGTATATTATTTGGATGACCTGAAGCAATAACATTAGTCCCTTGGAAGAACGATGCCAAATCAGCAGGAAATTGAAGTGCAGTGGTACCTGGT
This sequence comes from Latrodectus geometricus, assembly GCA_026290005.1. Lineage (NCBI taxonomy): Eukaryota > Metazoa > Arthropoda > Arachnida > Araneae > Theridiidae > Latrodectus > Latrodectus geometricus. The sequence continues at coordinate 235,251 of JAPDSC010110968.1, read as the reverse complement.
GCTGCAGACTGTAATAAATCAGTATAGCAAATTACAAACACATAGCATATAATTTGTGAAATATATAAAAAATACTTAAAATATATGAAAAAATTTTAAATATATTTTAACTTTAATTAAAATTTGTTTTTAGCTTTTATTAAAATTTAAACATTATTATTGTTTATAATAAAAACAAAAATTTATAAAGTAGTTTTATAATTAGTCTTAAAAAATTATGCATAATATATTTCAAAAAGTACTGCTACTTGATTATAAACTAATATGAAATATTTTTATTAACAAAATTACAAATTACTCATATATAAAAATATTGCATTTAACTCTTTAATGTAAATTACTATCACTTTATATGATGTAAAGTAATAATAAAATATCTGATTTTTTATCTGTTTACAACATCTGATACATTTTGAATGATCAAACTGGGATAGCTCTTAAATTTAATTTGGAATAATAAAATGTATTTAATTACTTTTTTCTAGATTCTTTCAAATGTTTATGAGTTGATTAAAACTGTTATAAAAGATTGCTTAAAAATTGGTGCTTCTATATGTTTTTTCCTAAAAAAGCAATAAAAATGTACTTTTAAAGTGATCTTTAAAGATATAATTTCAAATAGGAAGAGGAAATTGTTTTTACCACAAAATTAGTAAAATTAGTAATATAGCAATTAAAAAATATTTATTGCTTTAACACAGGGGAACTAAACAAACAAAAATTAAAATCTTTCTTTTTTGTTAAAATGTAGATTTTGTTTGGCTTGTTTGTCACACATTAGTTATTTTTTGCACAAGGTTAATTGAAACAGAATCTATATACAATTTTATTTTGAACTACAATGAACAGCTAAGCCTGAGGCAGGATTGTTGAAAATAAATTGAATTGATAAATTGTTGAAATAAATTAATTATAAACTGTTAAATTTTTGGCTGCTAGCTCAATTGTTAAGATGTAAAAAAAAATACTTACCACTAAAGTCTGTAAACCAGATTGAGCTAAATGTGCAGGCACAGTCAAAGTGAGTTTCTGAGGAATATTCAATGCCATTGTCTTTTGAGAATCATTCTAAAGTATATAATGCATATTAAAATACTATTTCATCATAATGTATTAAGTTAAAGATAAAAATATTAAGAAAACAAATTTAAATATTTATTTTAATTCAAATAAAAAGTTGTAATATAAAATAATAAATTTAAAATATTATAGTAACACTTACCGTTCCTGTTGAATATTGCAATAGAGTTTGTGGAACAATGTTAGTAGCAGGCATCGCTAACTGATGAGTAATTGTAGCTAAAAAAATGATTTGCCATTAATGTTTACATAAATCAGTATCCGTAAACAATTAAATAATAAAAAGAAATCTATTTAAAAACTCAGACATTAAATGAGACATTGTTTTATTAAATGTCAGTTTAAACGAGCAAGATATTGCTGGGAAATGGAAGAAATAAAAAATAATATTTTGAACAATCGATATATAAACAAAAACATTTATAAAAAATTCTTTATAGAGTGTCACATTACTTGTTATCATATAGTTATAGTATTTATGTTTTTTTTTTTTTTTTGGATAGTATCTTTATGGAATTAAAACGGGTATATACATTATTTAAATATGAAATGTTTTCTAAACAATACTTTAGTATAAATATTCTAAATACTTAAACATTAAATTAATACCAAAATATCTGAAATTAAGTAAATATAATCATGTGCTATATTTGTAAAATGCAAGAAAAGATTCATTAATCAAATGAATATAGAATGATCTGCTCAACAAATACATTTGAAAAATGCTCCCTGATTGTAATACTAACAATTCTAAAATGTAAAATAAAGTTTAATTCACATATACTGAAATGAAATTATTATTTACTTTACTCATTTAATTAAACACAGATTTAAAATAATTAATATAATTTAGTCACCAGTAGAGCCAATACTTGTAGCTTGCTGGACAGGCTGTAGCATTTGGGCTTTCGTTGCAGGAACTTCAGGCTCTCTTTCTATAGCTTTTGATTCATGTAGTTTCTTTTCCCATACCTACAAGAATAAATCAAAATTTCATATTATGCATCAATAAATAATTCAATATATAGCCATTGCTATCATTCATTCAGTTTAATATATAAACAATTATCCAGTTTGTTTGTCCAATTTTTTGTCCAGGGTTAAATTGACAGAGACTCACAGAATAGAGTAAAACTTACTAAATGCTGGTTTTAGGCAAATTTTAAGTTCAAATTTGTTATTAGTGTTTGTATTTAATTCAAACCATAGTCAAATTCTTCTCATTTCAGAAATAGAAGGGTGAAAAATTTTTTTCTGCCTGTTAAAATTGTGTGCATAACTACTGAGGGTAGATGATCCGGAAAAAATGCAAACACCCCCTTTTAAATATTTTTTAAAAAATAGTATCTACAGTTTATATTTAAAAAAAAAAAACATTGTTTTCAGCCACTGCAGAAAACATGTTTATGCTTTTTTTAATACATCAGCAATAGAAGAATAAATTAAAATATGAAAGAAATTTCAATATTTCATATTTTTAAAATTAATAGAATTTTTTTCATGCATTCCACAACTTATTTGATTTATTTTTAGCTGATTTAGGCACAAAATAGCATCTTGGACAAAGCTAATTGCTGATGCTAATTAACAACATTTTTCCTGAAAACTAGGTACAAATTTTCTACTAGATGCTATAAAATGAGAAATTTGGCAAGCTTGCCCCACTAGTATATATGTATTTAATATGTCTAAATCTTAAGTGTGACAGAAATAAGTACAGTCATAAAAAAAACTATATTTGTTAATCAAAATAAAAAAATAATAAAAAATAAAAAACTGCCAAAAAAAATTAAAAAACTTGGATACTATTATAAATAAATTAATCTTAAATATAACATAAAAAGGACATTAACTCCTAATGTATAATAATTTGAATAGAAATTAAACAATATGAATAAAACATGTTTAATCTAAAATTATTTTATACATTATTAAGGATAGCTGGGCTTTAAATCCATCAGTTGATTATAACTGCAATGTTACAAATTCACAATGAACTTCAATCTAAAAATTATTTCTGGGTATATTTTATCCTAACTCAAACTGATAGGGCTTTGATGACAGACTTAATGTACATCAAATATAAGACCATATTTCTAAATCATGCACTGTCAGGTACACCAAATAAGCACAAGCCATGTCACTCATGTGATTAGGATATCAGTCCAGATGTCAACACTATCTTTTGATAACAGTTCAAAATTAAAAAGTATTTCACGAAAGATGATTGGAAGAGGGCCTTAAACTAATGAGAAACAAATAATCAAAAGTTACTTCACATCATTATGTATATGTGCATGTAAATATGCATAGGTATGTGTATATGTATGTATACTGTATGAAATTGTATCAAAAGCATATTATAAATTAATATAATTATACCATTCATAACAGATTTAAAAATAGAATCATTATAAATGGATTAAAATTAATAATCAAATTCCAACTAGCTATGTGCCTTATTATTTAATAATATAAGTATGTCAAGCACTACACAAAAAAAAACTGGTAAGAATCTTTTGGTCACTTTACTAAATTAATTCTTAAAAATTATAATTTAAAACTATTATAAGATTTAACCAGTTAAAACATATATTATCAGTAATAACAAACAACAAAAAATCATAAATTCAGAGTGCTTATTATACCTGTTTCAATTCAGCTAAAGCTTGTTCATCAACTCCTTCATCAATAAATGCTTCTCGAACACTAGAGATTACATCCTCAATCACACCGTAATATAATTTTGGCTATAGAAAAATATTTAGAATTATAGATAATACAGTTTTAAAGTATTTAATTTCTATTATAACTAATGGGATTACAATAGTTCAATTAAAATACTCATTTCTGAAATTTGAAAAAATAGTGTTATTTTTAGAATTCTAAATTTATTCATAAAAAAGAGCTTAATTAACAGTTTTGGTATTTATGTGTGTGTGTGTGTGTGTGTGTGTGTGTATGTATGTGTATCAAACTATATAAATAACATATATATCACAATAAAAATTTAAACAAATGATTGCTGTTTGATCTGGTTTGTCACTCAATGATCACATTTTGCCTGTAAGGTCTAATTTAACTAGTACTTAAAATTTTAAAAACATTTCTAGCAAAAACAAATTTCCACACCAAATTGCTAACCATTCAGTTATAGTTCAATTTAAGGGGACTGCTATTACACATTTCGAAGTAGATTTCTTATCCCCAAAAGTATATAATTGAATCTATACAATATAAATTTTCAGCATATGCTATTCAATATACTGCAAAACTAGTTTAATTATTCTCAACAAATGACTGGTAAGTTTTTTTAAATATCAATGGAAATAGAAATCTTCAAACATAATAAAGTCCAGTATTTTAAGTTCCTTCAGTACATCAAAACTGATAAAAGTTCATCAAGGGAAAAAAACTAATTATAGTACGACAAAAAAATTTCATTGTTAAAAAAATGAATTGTTCAAAATTATTTTCAACAATTCAACATTTATACAAATTTCTATAAAATATCATTTTTGCTCAATTATTTTATCTTTGTTTCCAGATGTTGCCCAAGAGATGATTTTGTGAGCTCATTTAGGATGTTGCTTATATTATAATTAGATATACTAATGTATATCCCTGGGTGTTGCTTGCAATCAATATGCAGAGATATACCATCACGCTGAGGTTAACTATCTTTTTAATAGAGATGTATGAATGAGAAGATTTGTATTTAATCATATTAAAAAAGGATGTATATATATGCTTATGTACTTATATGCACTTAGACCCAGAACTTATTTTTTAAAAATATTCAAGGAGCAGTGAATTAAAAATCAATTTATAATTTACTTTGGAAACAGTATGCATTTTGAATACTACAATTTTACAAGTATAGATCATACTATACAAGGACAAGTTGTCAGCCAAATAATTAGCACTTTTTTAGTCTTTGGTTCAAAAATGTATGTTTGATTCCCACTTCAAACTTAGATGTTTATAGTGGTTCAGAAACTATCTTAATTTGTAAGTTCTGGTCAGATTGCATTTCACTTGGAACATGACGGCTAAGTTTTGGTCAAATTAGCTTTCATATTCCAAATGAGTAATAAACAAACTAACAAATAAAATACACAATACAAGAAAAAAATTGCTTTCTTGACTCTGTTCACTATGTAAATAATTGAAGAATTTCTTCACAAGTGTAATTTTAACTATTACAATGCACCAGTGAGGAGAAGCTCTTCTTTCTCTCAGTAATAATAGATCAACTGTTTTTGTTTGAATCTCTATCTTTTCAGGAAACTTATTTGTTGTATTGATTCTATAGCTGGAGATAACAATAATACCTATTAAGATACAAAACTTGGATGCATTTCTTTAATTCTAAAAAGGTAATATACCAAAGAAAAAAATTATAAACAACCTAAATTAATTTTAACATAAAAAAATAATTAGAGATAAGTACACATAAGTGGAAAAATATTCTTTATTAAATAAGTCACTATACTATTATTGATTATTTTTACTAATTATTTAAAGAAAAATTTCATTTTTCTCTAAATGCTGTTTAGCACAACAAAAATAATCTTGGAATTTCTTTTAAATATTATGGACATAAAATGCAGTTTTGAAAAGCATGTTATTTAAATTTTTATAAATTTAAGTAACTTATCCTTCTACAGAATTAGTAACTTTGCAGAGTTAATCATTTTTCCTAAAAAAATTTATTTAGAAACAATTTCCCAGATGCATAATGGTAAATCATTAAGTTACTAATCTAGTGAAAAGAACAGGAAATGAATGTTTTTTTTTTTTAAAAAAAAGAAATCCCTTAATAAGGAAAACAATGTGGCTAAATCTTGAAAAATACCAGTGCTTTTACAAAGGCACTGGGCTGGAAGCTCAATAAATACTATGATAAAACAAATAATAAAAAAGTTAAAATAAACCAGATAGATTAAAAGCAAGATAAAAGATTAGATAGTGGACACAGGATAATGTCAGAATATTTCATGGAATAATGAAAGAAACTGGCCATTGGGAGTAAAAATATTATCATTTTATTTACCACATTTATATTGCATAATATCATTTGGAATAAAATTTTACATCATTTTAAGAATAATTATCCTAAGGTTTTCTAAACTTCATAAATTTATATTCCTTTTTTAAAATTTTTCCACAATGAATACCTTTACAAACTTAACTCACTACATCATGAATAAAAGTTTCAGCTATCGGACAAGTGTTTGATATAATATTCTTGATTTAAGAGACAAAATCCTAAAATAGTTAGACTCAAAACATTTTTAGGAACAAAAAAATAGTATTTAAATAACACAGAAAAATTTAAGTGCAATAGTATTTTAATTAAAGTGATAAATAGAAGTTTGAAATCAAAAATGTTTTTTGATTACAATTTTCTTATTATAAAAACCAAGCATTATTTATATTCCAAGAATGAGCTGTTTATTATTCTATGTGCATTTTTTTTTATACAAAATTTACTTTGATCAAAATTTGTTCAAAGTTATTTCAAACCAAAAAAAATCACACCAAAATTAGAAAGGAAAACATAATTTGTTAAACCAGTGACAGCTTGATTTTTAATTATTCATCATTAAAATGTGATAAATAAGCTTGATTTTTAATTATTCATCATTAAAATGTGATAAAT
>JAPDSC010110968.1:210859-228496 GCA_026290005.1 Latrodectus geometricus | reverse complement strand
ATAAATAAGCTTGATTTTTAATTATTCATCATTAAAATGTGATAAATGATGATATCAGCCACAAGATTTATAATACAGCCCAGCAGTATTCAGTGATCACGAATTTAAGATAATTCACAATTTATGATGTAAAAATACGTTCGATAATTTTTTTTTCTCTTTATTTTAGAAAAAAAATGTGTTTTGAAAGATTTCTTTACCACACAATCATCTGCCATTTCAGCTCATTACAACTTATACAAGTGGCACTTCTAAAAACCAGACAAAGTAACAGGTAGCTTTTTGCACATTAAAACAGATGTTCTTTACATTTTATACAATTTTTTTTTCAATATCATTTCAAATGTTTTTCAAAAGCAAGATTTTTATATACACCTGAAATTTTGAATTGATTTTATGATTACTAAATTATCATTTTCTCTTTTAGTTTAAAAGGATATTCAAGCTCTGATAACTTAGGGTCCTAGAAAAATTATCTTAAGGACATAAGTAAAAATATTTTAAGGCTATTACTAGTTAAAAATCATAATGCAAGATATGCATAAATTAACCTTATTTGAATTAATTTTCCAAACATAAAGAAATTTCAAACTTGCTATCCTAATTACCAATTTAATAATATTCTAACACCAGCGAAAACATTAATTTACAAGCAGTATTTAAATTGCATAATTTATATGAAAAATAATTCTTAAAAAAACTAAATGAACTTCAGTTACTAAAATGTATACATCTTTATTACAGAACACTAAATCAAGCATTTTTTTTTTTTTTCCATTTAATAATTTCAACATTAGTCTTAAAAGTGTAGTTCCTCCAGTTAAATCTTGTTCTTGCTATTGTACATTTAGAATGCTGTCCTAGATTTTCAACCAAAAAATTTTTTAAATAATATTTTACAAGCAAATCATTAAATATTTCATTTTCCATGTTCCCTTTAATTTATTGTGAGATACTTCAAAATGAAACAAAACCACAAGCACAAAATTGTTTTATTTACAAAGCCAAATACAAATCCTTTAAGAAATAATCAACTACTTTTAGTAAGTAATATACCTTTCCATACTTTTTTTTACAAATTTCCACAATATTTAAAAATAACGCACCACATCTTTGGAAATATTCCAGAGGTCATGTTTACAACAAACAAATAAGGTATTGCTTTTCATAAAACACATTATTTATCTCGGTGGCCTTTTTCTTCAGACTTGTCAATTGCAAAAACTAATGAAAAATGCTGATTCTGTTTAAGAATATTATCACAAGTCTCAAACTGCAAGGCTCAGAAAATATTTCTTGTGCACATTTTTTATATAATATTGAAAAGTTATCAGAAGCATAAAATGCTGCAATGTAATGGTTAATCAAAGTACTTTTAAATAAAAAAAAAAGTGATTATAAATTTTCATTGTTAATAAATTTGCTTTTTGATTGTTAATAAATTTCAGTTCTTATTAACAATGAAAAAGCTGAATATATCAAAGTACCCTAATAGATTATTCCGTAACAAAACATACATCTAAAAGATATTAAGAGAAGCTCTATCTTATAAGCCTTTCTATTTCTGTTTACCAAATTATTTTTGGTATAAATTATTCATAAACATTGAGAATACTATAAACATTTTTTTAACAATTTTTATCAAACCATTTTAAATGCATTATTAATTCAATATAAATATACAGTGGGAGTATTAGTTTGTTTACCCTATTTAATTCCATTTTTATCAGAATAGTTAACAGTGAGAATAAAAAGGAATTACACCTAAGTCTGTTTTTACACGGTAGATTGGTTCCAGAAGAAGCCGTGTAAAAAAAAAAACGTGTAAAAAAAGACATTGATCTTATACAAAAATGGGTGATTTGTTCCTAATCTCTAAAACCTATTAAAATTAGTGAAAAACAAGAATTTTTAAGAACAAGAATTCATGTTTATTTTATTAAATCAAATATATAATGCTTATTTTCACAAGCATAGTAATTAATGATAAAAAAGATATGCACTCTAATCTTAAAAGTAATATAAATTAAATGTACCAAGAGCAGTTGAGCCTTCTCCATTTCGAAGGCGATCTAAAATTTTAATCTTGGTTTCCAAAGAAATTGCCTTCCGTTTTAGTTTTATATCTGACATTTCCTTTTAGGGATACATAAAATATTTAACAAAATTAAAAAACATAAATAACTGAATAAATACAAAATATTTTTTGGCTTACCTTTTATCTTAATGCGTTAAAATTAAATTTAATGGAAAATCAAATTTGCCTGCAAAAAATTTCTTTACCAAACACGTCTTATTGCATTGACAGTTCACAAAATATTAACACGTTTCAATTGCTCTGACCAGTAAATTTTATTGTATGCACATAAAGGGAATTCCCCTACTTGTTTGTACGCACTAAAGGGGAATTCACTTAAATCTTTAAGCTAGTGTTCGCAAACTATCGATGGTTTCAGACTTTTTTTCTTTCATAAATACTTTTTTGTGATATGAACATACTTCGCAAAAATTAAATTTGACAAAAAAAATTTAAGTACATAAAATTTCAAATTGTGCTAAATGGAATAAAATCGTGTAAAAAAATGAAAAATATTCAATTTTCAAACCGTGTTATATCAAAACCGTGTACAAAAAGACCGTGTAAAAACAGACTTAGGTGTAGTTACATCACTCGATTATAGAAATTATTCTTATAATTACAATATTCCACAGAAAATTATAACATAATATTTGATAACATATTAGTGAGAAATCTCGTAGATTTCTTCACTAAAAATCGGATTGTGAAAAAGTCAATTTTTTTTAATCCCTTCAAAAGGAAATATAAAGTATCATTTATTTTGAGTATTTTCACAAGCGAATACAGCCAATAAAATCTTATCTGTTTCCATAGGAAGATTTTTTAAAAATAATGCATTCTACACATTATAATGAAACAGAAAGGAATATTTATAATCCTTTACTACAATATGGCAAGAAAACTGCTTCCAATTTACATATTAATTATAAACCTCCGGATATCTGACACCTTATAATGGACAGTCAGATCATTAAAGGCAGTTACAATTTGAATATCTGCCATGATATACTTTTCAGTATTTAGCAATCTGGTTTGGTTTTGTTGTTATCAGTTTGGTTGATTATCATTTTAAAGTTATTTTTTCTATATTAGGACTGATTTCATTTGAATCTACAGTTTTAAGTAGATTCTAAAGAGTATAAACATCCACAGTTTAGAATTTGATTTGTTTATCACTTAGAGGTCATTTTTTGTAAATAAGGGCTAATTGGACAGGTACCTACAATTTAAAGTGGATTCCAAACCACTATAGGCATCCAAGCTCAAGGTGAAAATTAAACTTGCGAACAGTTGAACCAAAGACAACAGCTAATCATTTGACTACCAGGTACAGTTGTGGTAGGAATTAAATTTACAAACCGTTGAACAAATTGCTAGAGCACTCACCAAGTAACCTTTGAAAAACCATAACATAATTCAGTGACTTTTTTGATTTTTCTCAAATAAGTTGAACTGCTTTTAATCTTTAAAGAGTTAATTTAACTAGAAATATTTTGTTTTATTACTTTATTGTCTTGTACTGAAAAAAATAGAATATAAAATAAAGAATAAAAAAGTTTCAATTCAGTTTAAGACATTACAACTGGTTTTGCCCAAGAAGATAAATTTAACTGGGACCTAGATTTTATGTGGATTCCAAACTACTGAAAAATATGCCTATTGGAGGTGAAAATAAAATGAGGACGTAAAAACTAGAAAACTTATAAGCTCAAAATATATTTCAAGAATATAAAATAAGTACCTAGAGGTTTTATTCAAATAGAATACAATGCTTATAGAGGCATTGAATAGCAAATCAACATAATGAATTATGGCATGAAAATAGAATTAGAACAGTATCAAAAATTTTTAAATGAAGAAATTAACATAATGAGAATCTATGCTGCTCCAAAAGTGTACCAGTTTAATACCATATTTTATATATCCAAGCAATGTGGTGAAATTTCATTCAGAAAATAAACATTTACCAAGAGTTTCATTCAAATGAAGACTTAATTTAAAAATTTGAAAGAAAATATGCAACACATTGAAATGTAAACTACATTTACTACATAGTTATTTGGATAATTTGTTTTGCCTTAAAATATATTCTTGATATTATTCTTAAAACAGATTCATTAAACTCAATTCGAATCAAACACTTTTATGAAACATTTATAGTTCTTATCACATTTAAAACAGTGCAACAAACTTAAAACTCCTTTGTTAGGACACCACAGAATCTAATATCTCTCCAAAGAATTATAAACCAAGGGTAATCTTGAAGCATACAAGCTAATAGAACCATAACATAATTAATAAAGGTAAAACTACAAAATTTATACTTTTCATTTATTTTACAAGCAATTACACAACTTCTGTAGTTATGGGAATTTTTAAAATTAATATAACAGGAATCATGTAAATTTGAGATAGAATTCAGATACTACTTTTTTATAAAAACTAGATTTTTATAAGCTTATTTAAGTTATAAATAATCAGTTTTGAAAGTTGTTTCAATTAAAAAAAATTTAAGACATCCAAGTGAATTGAAAATGAATTTGCATTAGAAGAAATCATTTGAAAAAAACGAAAGAGAAAAAAAATAGCTCGTACTCAGAGCTTCTTCTATTCATAAATATAAAAATATCATTAATCAAGAACACGTAAATAACACGTTTTCTCAAGAATTTTGCATATGATAAACTGCACAGTTGCAACTTACAAATTTTGAAAGAAATGTGAATTAAAAAAGAGAATGATTACACAAACTGTCATATTTTTCTGAGATCCGGCGGCTTTGTCAAAATTGAGAGAAAAATATAAATTAATTTATACATTAAACATGCAGGTCAGTTTCCCGTTATCGACTGTTACGCAAATTATTTTTTATAACGAAATCCTTGAAAAAAAATCATTGAAAACGAACAGAAATGTATAAAGTGAGTATTAATTTTAGTTTAGAAATTATTTAAATAATTTAATTCTCAGTAAAAAAAAATCATAAACTTCCAGAGAAGCAACAGACATCGCTGACGTTTATTAGATGATTACTGAAAAGTTATAAGAAGCAATGTTTTAAGAACACAGTTTTTTGCGCAAATAAATTAGACACGATAAAAAGTTTATAAATTTATATATTTAGATCATTTTTAATGATAAAAATACTAAATATGAGACATTACCACACTAGAGGAAGCCATTGCCATAATGCGTTCTGGGCTAAGAAAAAGCCGAGCATGAGACAACCAACCAGCTTTATATAGTCACCAGACAATTTTATGCTAGAAAAACAGTAGTTGACTGAAGTTGTGGAATCGATAATAAATTTTAATCGATATAGTTTTAAAATTCATTTTGATGAATCTTTAATGAATCTTAAATAAGTGGAGAAAATACTTATTTTTAGCATACATAAATATTTAATAATTTAATTTAAAATTAAGCTTTCTTGTTTTAATAATAAAAGGTGATGAAAACTCAAGGATCCATGTTTTTATGATTGCGATGCTTTTTCCGAATGGAAGGAAATAAATATTTATTTGTGTTTACACTGATAAGTATATTTACTAAAATATACCTTTTGCTCAATAACTGCAAAAACTTGCATAAGAATAAAATAAGCGATAGAATAACTTCAGATGTCAACAAACTATTTCAAGCATTCCCCCCTCTTTTTTTTTTTTTTTTTTTTTTTTTTTCAAATCGATTTCAAAATTTTTGACACAGTTGAAGGTATTTAGATTCAATTTATATACACACACATATTTAGCCATCAATAGTTGATTAACAAAATATTGTAAAATAAAATCATTAGAAAATGCATTTCTCTAACTATGTCAAAAGTTTTCTGGAAAAAGTGTTAAACATTAACCAGGAAATAATTGTTTTTGTGATTCATTGTTCTGTTAGACATAAATGTGATAACATTCAGTGCGTGCCTTACATTATATTATGTATATTACATCATTTATTTTTTCGTTTATAAAAGTATGCATTGTTGCGATATCAACTGCAATTATTATGAGCAGCGCAAGCCTGCAAAATAGCTGAAGTCTCAATCCTCTTTATTTTAATTTATGTATAGCAGAAAGATAAATTTTAAAGAAAGCATTCGTTGAGAATTTATTGAGAATGCTTTATTTTTCAGCATTATCTACTCGCAAATTTTTCTATAATTTCTTTGATATCTGTCTCTTTACAGATTCCATTTTCATTGGCAACCAAAGCCAGATTGATATGTCTTTCCTGCGATATATTTAACCGCAAATATGTCTTGATCAATTTTCATTTGGAGAATGATCTTTCATTACTAAACATTAGCGGGAATATTTAGCACAGTAGAAGCTCGTTTTAAAGAACTCATAGGGTGGGTAAAACAATTCGAAAAATAGAAAAATGATGTGGTAGATTATTGAAATCTGACTTTTTTTTTTTTTTTTATCAAACTATATTTTCTATAAATAAAGAACTATCCGAAAACCTGTACTATAAGAAACATCTGTAAAATAAGATTCATACATAAAAAGTGTATTTATTTTCACTTTATTGATGGAAAATGAGACAATCATTTTCTTTTTAAGAACTCAATTTTAAAAAAAAATCCTATTTCCAATTTTTCAATGCATCATTTTGTCTTCCCCCCTCAAAAAATACCTTATTTCTGTCAGCTCCTCATCTGCTTTTTTTGCAGACGGTCTTCGAACTGTATCATTTTTTTCTTTTTCAAAATCTGAAACCTCTTTTTTGTTTTCATTCATTATACTCTCAATAATTTCCTCGTCCGAAATTCCATCCAACTCATCTTCTCTCTAGTTATTAGGTGAATTATTTTGAATTTCTTTTGTTACGGTAGTTTCATTAATGAACCCTGCATCTTGAAATGATTTCGATACTTTGTCTTTCCTTTCATATCATACCAAGCATATTGTATTAAATAACAAATGTATTGCTCCTTGATGGAAAATTTCATAAGTCTGTTCCAACTCCAAGCCCATAATCATTTTTAGTATGTACTCTACGATATTTGCTCTTGAAGCTGTTAATCATGCCGATCCATGAGATCTAAGACAGAAGTTACGTTAGATGAGTGAGACTGCACAATAGTTGGTTCAAGGTCGGGGGACTGTAACTTGAGCAGTAAAGATTTTCACAATAAGAGGGATACAATTCTCCAATAAAAGACGTCGATCTAAGTCTCTCAGCCGATTTTTCTAAGCGTGATACATATCTAAACTTTAATGTTATCATGATATGAATATATGCAACCTACCCAAATATCATAGGCACAATCATAAATTTAAGTAAAATTTTAAAAAATATCTCTTGCGAGCTTTGTTTGATAAAAATTTTTATTTTTTATTTTTTATTTGGTTTCTTTTAATATAAAGCTCGAGAACTTGGTTAATTATTAAAGGGGAAAAAAAACACGATAGGTACAGACATTCCAGACATCGTGGCACATCAGGCATTTGATAGGAAAGAACTGATTTACCAATTCGATTTTCCTGCCCTCCTAGTACGTGAGAGTATAGAAAGAGGAGATTCTAAAAGTTTGAGCCCTGTTGTTTTGCAGTTGGTTTCGTTTCATTTGAACAACTTAATTTATGAAGTTTTATCTTTCGAGGGAGAAAATGAACTGATTTCGTTGAGGACTTCTGGCAGTTGAAGAAACAAATGTTAGTTATATTTAATAGTTATATTTTTCCTTTTTATAGTTATATTATAATATAACTATCAAAAGGAATGTGTTGTTCTATCTAAATTATGTATTATTCAACTGCTTTGTTATGAAGCTGAACATAAAAATTTGAAAGCAATAGGCTGTTGGCTTCAAAAATTTCCACCTAGACACTGAAATTTAGAAAATTGTATGGTGAAAATAGAATTGCAAATAAAATTTTGGAAATTGTATGGAAAGAAAGAGTATTGAATCACTACTTTCTGCATACGACCTGAAGAATGTTTTTAACCAAACAAGGTTTTTTCTTAAGGATCTTACTCAAAAGAATGCTTAGCTTTAAAGGTCATAAATGTAATGTGGTAAAAAAGTAAAGCATATAATTACAGTGTTGTTCTCAGCCGACATGAATGGAACAGAAAAACTGTCCATGCTTTTCATGAGAAAATATTTAGAACCTAGATGATTCAAAAATGTCTAAAAACTACCAGCTGAATAATCATGCTAAGATTAAATCTTGAATGACTGGAAACACTTATGAAAATTGTCTGAGAGATTTAGATTGAAGATTTTATAGGAGGATCTATAACATCTACAAATTGTGGATAGATACACGTTCGGAAGTAGCCATCTTCTTTATAAAATGAGACATTGTATCTTTTTAGCTTTGCATTTGCAACTCTGCGCACCTGGTGATTTCTTCCTTGCTTACACGCTTCAAAATATCATTACTAAAATTTAAATATTCAATTCTAAGTATCCAATCTTTATTCTTTAAATAAATTATAATATCTTTCAAATATTGAATAAAAATTAATATTAAAATACACCAATAAAAAATTAACCTTTATAACAATTTTCTAGAGCAGTTGGTAAGGAATCAGTCTCTCTAGCAAATGATAAGGAAGAAAAAGAAATATTTAACCTTACGATGGATCAAACTTAAATGATTACCGAATGTACAATGAACCCCAAATCTCTCTCTCCTCAAACAGCAGATAAGTCTTACCTAAGCCCATTTGTACATCACTACGACAATACTGGAAACAAAACAAAGATAAACCAGCTCATGGCCAACATTAATCACTCAATAGTGACCCAATAAATATTCCCTAACACATTTAACAAATCTATATGAAGTTGTCGTTCCCACAGTCAAAGTTGTCGTACGTAACATTTTGATTTCGCACTTTACTATTGCTTTTTATCTTTAACATGTGAAATATTGTGAACTTCTAATGTTGATTTTTACTTATTAGTGTTTTCAATCTTATAAATACTTAAAGAACTACATTGAATTGTTATATGTTTTAATGTATCACATATCAAAAAAAAGTTAGATTTGTAAAAGGTATCACTTGCAAAATGGCAATATTTAAAAAAGTAATTCCAAGACCTTTAAAAATAGACGGTTTATAATCAAGCTCTATTCCCCAAAATTCTTACCAAGATGGAGTACACTGATGCTGCAGAAGAGAAGAAACAATCGGTTCGATTAACCTGATGTGGGAATACAACTTCTAAATTATTATCAACTAATAGAAGCTGGACTCCATTCGGAACTTACCATGCGCCATAAAACCCAACCAACTAACTAACTAACTAACCATTCGGAACTTTGAAATTTAAATGTTTGAAAGTCAAGTAAGACTTATTGATTGAATAAAAGTCACCACAGTAAACGAAAGAAAAAAGAGTCGATTATCTGAAAATGAATTCAAGATTTTTTAAAAGGGTGAAGAGAAGAAACCCAAGATAGAATTTGAGAGCAGGATTCAAACTACCTGTCATGGTGAGATATATATTGAAGTTCAATTTTTAGTACAAATACTATTTACACATTTTACACAGAAAAAACATTTTAAAAAACACTTTTAAAATTAAATTTAACATCTGAAAAGTCTTTTAGTAGAAGGGATTCAGATTTCCTCAAAAAATTGGGAAGGAGGAATTTGTGATTACCATAATAACTGAATACCAGGCCCGTAATCAAAATATTTCAAAGGAGAAAAGTGACAGAATTTTTAGTTTTAAATAAATTATTCCTAGTTTTACTGAAAGTTTTCTCTCTATTTAGCATTGAACACTTTTTATTTATATCACGAACATTTCCAAAAGTACTTCTATTTGACGGCCAGGTAAAAAGGCTGTGTGAAATCAACCCACTAATCATCAAAATGTTTTCAGTTACCATTATGCTGTCTAAGCACTCGGACACTGTCTAATCCCATCTTTTTTAACGTTCACCAAGCGAATTCCCGATATTTCTAAAATTCGAAATAATAATTCACTTTATAAGGCAAAATGAAAACTTTGCCCTCATAATCCACTCAACCTAATTCCAAACCGTCAGGACAATTTTCAAGGAAAAAAAGAGTATTTACTATGTACATTTTCAACAAAAACTGATTAAATCAGATAATAAAATCGATTAAAGGAAGATAAATAATTATATGAAGTAGAGTAAAGTAAAAGCGTATTTCATCAGATTGATTTTTTCCCATAGTAGCAAGGTTATTATGCATCGAAAAACTTCTTCACAACCATTCAATTAATACAAAGAAAAAATAAACTATGAAGTGAAAAATATGCAAAGAAGGAATATGATACGAATGACACAAAAATTTAAATACAATTTTATTATTAAAAAAAAAATCTCAGCATATTTGTCACATTTCCTAAGGATGTTAAAGTGGTAAAATGTTAACACCATAAGTCAAATAAAATCATTTTTTACAACATATAAATATTTTAAAATTTTATTTATGTTTAAATCCAGCATATTTTTATTTATAATTAATCCCAGTAAAATTTTAAACAAACAATTTTAAATAATATTCATTAGATGATATTTATACTGGGAAAAGGATTGGCATTGATATTTCTTTTTGATAAAATATTTCATGCAAACTTAAATATATTGATTGATACAAAATAACTTATTAATATATTTTCCTGATGAATCCAAGACAATAAAATCTTGAGTCAATTAGCAAATAAAAATGTTTATTTGAAAAATAAACGAATTCATATGTTTTTCTCTAGTAAAATATATCAATTTATTTTGGAGATAGTATATGAATTTATAATTTATAATAAAAAAAATATATTAGTTAATTTGGAGAAAATTTTCGATTTCCAAACGCTTTATGTTGTATTTCCCTCCCAGGAGCTGAACTTGATTCATTGAATATTCCTGTATTATATTCATGGAAAAAAAGCTCTCTGTCGTTGGGGGTCAATATGTCGTTGGAATACATCATTACGTCAAAGAACTCTGCTTGTGAGAGCCTTATTCAGAGGAATTTATCCGAGGATACATTTCACTGAACTTCGTACTAAAGCCAAGGACAAGCTAAGCTCGTCTTCAATACATTTCCGCCATCTTGTCTTGTACTGTTGTCCATCTAGACACTGCTGAATATCTGACAATAGTGAAGAAGAAGCACAATAGAATTGGATACTATTGTCCTTCATCTTCCAACACCGATTATTTGAAGTATTTGAAGTTTTTTTTCAACGCTGTCTGGTCATCAAATGTGTGGTCAACCCCTCATTCGAGTTCCATGTGGTTTCTAAAAAGCAACTTTTTTGGTTGGTTCGTCAGTCGTCCGATAAGTAGAGGTAACCTTATCATCTACTGGGATTTGCTTTAATGAATGACATGGACAATATCTGGATTTTGAATTTCATGACAGTTTCGAATTGTTAAGGGTGCGCTTCCTTTTTCTTTTGTAGATATCACCAAAAATTCTGGTCATGATTTTCTTCTCAGACACCATCAATTTGTTATCTTCCGATTTAGATAGAACCCAACAATATCCCCCATTTGTTAACACTGGTCATAACACGGTTAATACCGATCATAACTTTGAACTATGAGACTACAGTAAAATTTGAGATGAAAATTTAAAACTCTTCTTCATTCTAGAGATAACAATAATTCCACAGAAATGTTTTTGTCCTTAATATAGCAATTAATATTTTTTCTGAACTTTTTAATGTTAAAATAAATATATGATATTTTTTCTCATACTATTAATACATTTATACGATTTTAAGAAAATGCACTCTAAAATTTGACATTTTTCACTACAAAAAGTTTTTAAGTAATTCATTCAGTTTTAAAGCATCTATTACATTAGAGTTGCGATATTTCTGCTTGAGCAACTCCTATAGACTTAACATTACTTAACGTCACAGCTTAATTTTTGGCAACTCGGACCAAAAATTTCAGATTTTTTTACACCTGCACATTTGAAATTTGAACATTACTTTGTTTTCGCTAAGTTTAGTGCCAAATGAAAGTTATTGGCGTTACGAGTTGCCTAAAATGAGCAATTTTTTTCTGCATACAGTAGCAACTCGAGCAATTCGTAGCGCCAATAGATGATTAACAGAACTGGTTTTGTCTTCTTTTCGCCAAACGGAAATAATAATATGCAAAATAGTAATCTGTTTTCATTATTGTTAATGAGTGCATGTGAGACACTTAATTTTTATAAATATTTTTATAAATACATCACTTAAAAAGCTGGTAAAATGATATTTGAGGGTGCCCCCTTGGCAAACTTGGTTATTTTTGTTGGCACAGAACAATCAATTGTTCTGTTCAAATCAGATCATGATTGGGTTTTGCCCAACTTGGCGATCAACCGCGATCACAACAGTCAAGGGGCCACCCTCAAGTGTAGGCTTACCAAAAAGGGTAAAACTTCTAAAGCTACTTAAAAATATTTACCTAAAAAGCTATTTAAAAATTAATTGTAAACGTAATTAGAGTATTTGTCATGTCAGTTTCAAAGTTCTGAGTGGATGGAATGAAAGCAGCAAAGAGGAAAATAAATAAATTGGGCTTAAAAATTTTACTTTCGCACATTATTGAACAATAGATAATGAAAAGTATCATAAATGATAAATTAAGGAATAATATTCTTTTAAGAAAAGCTAAAAATTTAATGTTAATTTCATTGCGATCATGTGTAATTTTTAGTACAAAAACTTTATTTTTGAATCATTTTACATATTTCAAATAACCCTTAAAATATACAAATGCTAATAATACTATGACTGATTAAGACTTATACACACCTAAAATATCCTTTAATAATTATTTCAGAAACATATTTCTAAAGCAAATTCTTTCATTAGACTTGTCCTTTTTGGACCTTGCTTCATAAAACCTACCAACCAACCGTACAACATTCTTATTCAGAGTCAAATTTGGTTAGAGGTGGCAGAGCAAGGTTTTCAGTGATCACAATATACCCTTTTCCTTATGATGATTTCGAAGTATCCGCTTTTCATCCCCAGCTATCATCCTGTTCAAAAAAGGTTCACTTTTTTTCCAAACAGCAGAGAAATGCATGTGAAAATTCAATCATCCAAATTCTTCTGACTTAATGCACATGGCAAACATTAAGAATATTTCCACACCAATCTTTCTTTTAAATATAATCAGAAATGCTTTGTTGAGCTTAATTAAGCCTCTCTTCAATCTCTGATGTTGTTAAAAAAGTATTCTTGCTCTAAACATGGTTTTGACAACATAGTCGTTGACCAATGATGATGGTCCAGATTGTGTGATTGTCCAGCTAGTGACATATCAGAAATTTCGAAATCACTTGTTTCAAAGTTTTTGAACCATCTTCTGCATGTCCCATCAGAAACTGTACCTTCATCAAACAATTTCAATAAATTTCTACATGCTACTGCAGCTCGTTGAAATCAGTACAAAATAAATGGGTTAGATGAACTTTATCAGTAGCCCTGGGCACACTATCGCTTTAGACTTAAGACTAACAGAAATCAGCTTTGTTTTTGTTAATTTTCTACGTCAGTATGTAAACATTAAGCGATAAAAATAGAGATTTGAACATACACTAAATAAACATGTTTTTATGTGCCGAAAATTGCTGTTATAAAAACACAAAGAACTTTCCGGTAGACATAATATTTGTATATAAGCAATTCTGAGCTACTTTGTTTTAATTCCATTCCCGATCGTAGACAGGGAAATATTCATTTGGAACTAATTTCTTATAACTGACAATTATATATATGAACATATTAAATCGTCATTTACGCATTTATGTATTTGAGACACATAATTATTACTGAATATTTATTAATCGAATAATTACTGTCTAATAACAGATAATACATATAATAATTATTACAACTTTGTTTTTAAAAACAATACAAACGGTTTTTTTTCATTATTGAGAATATCACGTAAATTAATAATTTATTGCTCAAAACTAATTACTTCAATATTTCTGACATCTTTTAAAAAAAATAAAATTACGTAAATTTTCTCGCTTGTACTGGATATTCCTTTAAATTTGTCATTTAAATTTACGGTAAAAAAGAGATTTAATTAGATTATTCAAATTAAATCGCGTCCATAAATAAAATGTATATAAAGACTTTTGTTATTGTTGTTTCTTATCTTATTTGGTTAGTCAACTTCAGTTTTACTTTGAAATGGTTGGGAAAGAAAACTTCTAGCTCAAATGTTGTTGAATTAAAGTCAATAGAACAGCCAGTGGAGTTAAGGAACAAAATTAGAAATCGAAAGATAGCTTATTGATTTCCTAACACAATCGATGACTGTCGTGTGTTTCAATGTTCTTTCTTTGAAGTTGCATGGTTTAAAGAGGAGTATGCTAGTTCAGTTATCGACTTTGTCCCTTGATCGTAGTTTAACATTATGAGACAGTTACCGAGTTTGGTGATTTTGTAGGCAGAAATAAGCAACCAAAAATATAACCCAATAATCCAAACTTATTAACATTGGGATATATAAATGTATAGTATTATTCAATTACACAAAGCTTATTTACTTTAGCACCATAATTTTTGATTTTAAAGTAATCCTACGGACAAAAGTTACAGAAACTGAAGTATAAGTTAAGAATGGAGCTAATTGGAAACTTTCCACAAGAAATTAGGAAATTTTTAATCGAATGACAAGTAAAGATTGCACAATACAAATTTGCATTCCAAATGCCAAAATCCATGTGTGATTGCATTTAAAATATTTTAAATTCAACATAACTTTTTGTTTTATTGAATACACACCACAGATAGGGTATATTTTTGGGGAGAAAATAATTCCTTATACCTTTGTAAACTATTAGAAAATTTGATTACATTTGATCCCAAAGTTTTCTCTATGGCTATTTGAAAGTGGAACTTAAATTAGTTTTAAATATTTTTTAAATTGAAAATAGTTGAATATTTCAATAAAATGAGTACATATTATTAGTTAATGAATAGTAATTTAAAAAACTGATCTTTTAATGAGTTTTATCGACTTTAATCTTGTAGAAAATATCCAGTTCTTCACCAAAAGGATATCTGAGAAAAGTATTGTCAATGAAAAATCAGTATCTGTTATTCACATAAAAAATACCAACAAATTTCAGGAAGCTGTTTCAATGAGAATTCGATTTCCATGCGTTTGGAAGGATAATGAAATGTGTCAATACTTGTGACTGCCTCCAAATTTAATCATCACTTGCATTTGAGTTGCAGTCAACAAAAGACTGTTGGATTTTTATCAGGCCTTCAGTCAATTATCTTCTGAAACGATGTTCTTGAAATATACACCTTCTCTCCAGCAAAAGAAAGATTCAGTACTTGCACACTCTTACTTTTCTCTTACAAAAAGAAACATGTAACTCTAACCCGAGATTAACTTGTAAAAATGAAAGAATGGAAACACTTTTATGTTGGCTTAAATAATTGAAAACCAGAAGAGCAAACAGGTTTATTTCTTATAAAAACACATGCTTTCTATATCCATGACTTCATCTTTCTCTTTTTAGAAAGGACACAGTTTTCTTTGACGAGCTGATATTTCTAGAACTGTTCCTTAGATATTACATCTCTTTTAGGTACTCTATGTAAAGAGGTCTTTAGATTTTCGTAAACTTTTAGTTTATCAGCTGAATCAATTAGACAAATCAGCTGTTTCCAGTCATACAGAAAATGTTTTTCGTATTCAAGACTATTTCTTGATTTCATGAGAAATAATAAAATTCTGTAGCTCCTCAAAGATGGCAATATCACGTTCAGAAATCAAGCCTTCAAACAAATTCCTGATAGTCTTTTCCAAAATAAAAATTTTGAAATCAAAATCCCTTTACGTACAATCATGATTCTTTCGATGATAAGAAAATAGCTTTCTAAACTTTTCTACAATGTCTTTAAACTATGGAAAAGGATATCATTATTCTGAAAATTTGCTTTTGTAATGTGTCTGAGTAATTTGTAATGTGTCTGAGTAATGAGTAATTTGTCTGAGTAATCTTTGTAATGTGTTCAAGTAAAGTGTCTGAAAATATCATTTGGTAGCACTCCTTCTAAAGTATTACCTACACTCGAATCCATTCGTCTTTAGAAAAAAATTAATTTTCATTTGATTCGATTTCACTTTTCTCATCGAATTCGTTTTTCAATTACCTTTAGAAGAAAATAAAAATAAGCTCATATCATCGTTTCATAAGTGGATTTTGGCAACATTTTCTTGAAAACACGTAGAAGCAGCAACGCATTCCTTATTAAAATTAGATTGGGTATAGCCTTCGGCCTTGGTCCATTGGTGATCAAGGCATCCCCACAGCTTCCCAACTTTCCCATTTTTAAATGAGAAAGTTCTGGTTGAGAGAGACAAAGCTGCATGTTAGCAGATAAAGTTGTCTGTAGAAGCATTAACTCAATTACTTTTCTCAATATAACGTTTCTTCATCTCCCCCCCCCCTTTTTATCACACATAGCTTCTTCCAAATTGAAATCGGCAGAAAAATTCTCACAAGTTTATCACACCTCTACATTTTACCCTCTTTAGATTAAAGTTATGATTATCATCTCTATTTTCATTTAGTGCCTTTGCTAACTTTTGTAAATCTACTTTCCTATTTTTATGAGGAAAGAGACATTGTAGGTTTTAGTTTTGTTTTCCCCAAATTCCACTGTGTGTTTTAAAAATTCAAAGGAATTCAACAGTCTTCAACTTCACTCAACTATAAAAATATATGTAACGTTACTTAAGGATAAGGTATCTGTTTTAGATAAAATTAATAATACAATAAAAAATTATTATTTACTAAATAAAAATAGTAAAACAGAAAAAATTAATTAATTAATCAAACAAAATAAACCAATATATCATAATTATTACAACTTTCAATTTAGCAAAATCAAGCAGCAAAGAAATATCAATAATATTAAGTTATTGTTAGACAGAATTCACAAAATTGAGATCACACTAATATTTTCATTTAATGCGCAATATCAATATTTATAGCACGATAACATATAACCAATTAAAATTTAGAAATGAACAATTAAAATCTAGTTTCGATTTCATAAGAAATGCACTCTCGTCATATAACAATAGGGAAAAAACAATTCGCTTAAATGAATAATATCTTTCATCATTTTCTGAAATTTAAAATACAATAGTTTCCTTTTAGCAATATACAGATGTTCATTTTCCTTTACACATCCAAAAATAAGTATTTAAAATTAAATAAGACTTTTTTCCAGAAACAAACAAAAAAAGTGCAATTCATGTATTTGGTTGCTTTAAAATAATACCCATTTCTAAGTAAAAACTTTTTCTTTTAATCATTAAAGAACGAAAACACTTCTATTTTCACAAAACAAAAATTCTGATTCCTTATTTCAATTAAGTATGAAAGTAACCAAATTATATAATTAGGATTAATTAAGATGATTATGATTTTTTTTGTTATATGCCCTATGGAATTATTTTACAATAATAATGAACATAAATCATTTCTAAAACTGAAATTAAAAACATATATTTATAGATTTTTTTCAAAAAAAAAAAAAAAAAAAAAAAAAAAAAATCAACTTAAATACCCAT
>JAPDSC010110968.1:200322-210459 GCA_026290005.1 Latrodectus geometricus | reverse complement strand
AACTTAGATCATTTCATATTTAAATAATCACTTGGGATTTAACTAAATAATCAGTTTCATTTACTTCTATGAAGGCAATTCTAATCTTTTATTATTATTTCCCCTAAATCTTCCCAGAAATTCTTTCGAAGCTGAGTAACTGCTTCGTTTTTCAGATTTTAGTGCTGATTTCTGGTGCCGCTTTGTTATCTTTTCATCTCAAAGGGAATTAAACACCGATTTCAAAATTGAACCATGAAACAATTTCATACAACACAAATAGATAATAGTCATCTTTAATACATCTTTTCAAGTAGCAATCAGGAATGAATCTGTATCATATGAAATCTGGGAGATTCTTCTTCTCAAAAACAGTTATTTTTCTAAGATAATTAGTAAAGCGCCATCTGGCATTTATTGAGGAAGTTGTAGATTTACATATCACACGCAACACATTTCATATTTAGAAGCGAAAGCAAATTGACACCCTTCTCTGCAGAAGTGTTGTCAAAGGACTAAGTTGACACTCATATCGAAATTTCAATGGTTGTTAGCTTCTAATTTGGAATCTTATTTCAAAAAGTGTTGCCTCGTCATGAGCTCATTTTATAAGCCTTACTAAATATACTTTAGATTTTTTTAATTTACATATAAAAATTAACTATATAAGTAGATGTTGATATGTAATTTGATAAAAATTTGAATAAACGAAATGATTACTTTAATAATGAAATAATTTTTCTAAAAATAAATGTGTCCATAAAGCATCATTTGCTAAAAATAATTATTCGATAAAGATTTTTTCCGTAAGAAATAAATGGAATTATAAAATTTTCGAGTTAAAAATCGTGTATTAAGTATTTGAAGAAACATGAAAATTTTTCGTGACAACTAAAAAATTGGAATAATGAATCTCGCTGTAATGAGATTTGTCTAAACAAGAAAATACACTGCTGCCCACCGTAAATGCAATATCCTAAAGTAAGTATGAAAATAACATGAAATTTACAATATGCATTAGCGGAGATGAGATATGCAAATGATTAGTATTTCAGCGTAGACGCACATCACACGAGTGTGTGGCGCCCCTTCAAAGCGAAATTTAAGGTTTGTAGATTTCGACGATTTTAAGTTCGGCAATTATACTTTTATTATAGTTTTTTCAAAAATAAGAAAAGAAAAAAAATATTATCAGTTATATCTCGAAGAAAACAACGATTATATTTTGATCAAGTATCCGAGTTCGACAGAGGAAGGATAGTGGCTTACCGAGATTGGGGATTATCTTTCAGGGAAATCGATAGTCCTGTTGGACGAAATCAAACAACTGTAATGCAGATAGGTGGTCATTGGATGCAGGAGGGTACGGCGGACCGATATGTTCAACCGCATCCACCTCAGTGCACCAATTCCCGTGATGACAGGCAAATTGTGCGCATGGCAGTAACGGATCGCTCAGCCAACCCGAATCATAACACAGCACATTCAGTCTGAAACGCAACATCCAGTTTCTGCGCGTACCATTCGACACCGCTTACAGCAGAATGGTCTGCCCGCAAGACCTCCTTTGCTTCGTCTAACCTTGACGCAGAACCACAGCCGTCTCTGACGCCAATGGTGCGATTAAAGATGGATGTTGACGACAAAATGGAATAAAATTGTCTTTACAGAAGAACACGTTTCTGTCTGCAACACCATGATGGTCGCATTCGAGTCTGGAGACATCATGGAGAGAGTATTCTGAGCAGCTGTGTTATGCACCGCCACATTGGTCCTGCACCGGATATAATGGTATGGGACGGTATTGGATACCACTCTCGCACTCTTCTAGTATGCATTGCCGGTACTTTAAACAGTCAGTGCTACACCTCCGAGGTGTTAGAGCCAGTTGTCCTTCCCTACCTTCAAGGCTTGCCCACAACCATATTTCAACAGGATAATGCGTGATCACAAGTGTCACGCCTTGTCTTAGAGTTCTTCATCAATCGCCAGATTGAATTGCTTCGTTGGCCACCTAGCTCTTCAGATCATTCACCGATAGAAAACATGTAGTCCATGGTTGCTCAATGATTGACCCAGATTATATCGGCAGCTGCCACACCAGATCAACTTTGCCAATGTGTAGAAGCTGCTTGGTCTGTTGTACCCCAAGAACACATTCAAAGTCGCTTTGAATCAATACCGATGCCTGTGGCAGTGGTGATCTCCAACAATGGCGGCTACTCTAACTACTGATTTAGGCAGGAACCACACTTCACAAAAGTTTATAAATTTAATCATTTGATACTTGGGCAACAAATAAGCTACAAAATAAATTTTGTTGTGATGTCTCTTTTATTTCTGGGTGTTGTAATTTGGATGGCCAACAGTGTATTATTAGTTGAAAAATCATCCATAATAATTATTAATTGTACCTAATCAAATTTTGCCAAACAGAAAAATCAAATTTTAATTTTTCTTGTGTGTTGCTAGTTTTCTTTGTTGGATTGTAATTATATTGGCATGAGTATAACAATCATAGTAGTATAACAATTGTTAATCAAATCTCATCATACATGGAAGCTTAGTTGATTTACATTTGAAGTCCGTTTCTGTTTTTGCCGTGCACATATATGGATTAATATTTGATAGTTTCCGGGTATGACTCACTATTTATTAAATATACTCTCTGGGAAGCATAACCTTATGGATATGAAAATAATTTCGCATAGTAAAAGTTTTATATTCTAATCACTTCAAATATTATATTTCTGCATCTGTTTAACAATGTTCTTGAAAATTTTCCAGAAGTATCTATTATATCTTTCATTTTCACGTGATGTCAGTCTAAATATTTCCAAGAAAAGAAAAGTTTATTGTGGCTTACCACCATGATCTATCTCGTCTCACGATGCTGAAGATCCTAGATGCGAATCCAGTCTCTGTCAAACAACATGAAATGAATGGCACGTTTCTACGTTCTATTTTCACTTGTGTCAGTGCATATTCTTAGAAATATTCCAGATTCTAAGAATCGTTTTTTCTTATATAGAAAAAGATTCTTTCTTATGGAGAAAGAAGATTCTTTCTTGTGGCACTTAATAAGATTCATTACTTAAAATATTTTTAAAGCGAAAATGTTATTGATAATAAAGGCCTTACAAAAACTTTCAGTTTTATACTATTCATAATACAACGTAACGTCAAATAATTCAGTCGAAAAGAAACTACCAAGCCGTGAAATATATATCTCGCAACAGTCTTTGCCAGAATTCCTAAAGTATCGGCTCGTATTATCTTCTGTAATGATTTTTCATTCGCAAATTAGAGTACTTACATATTGTAAAGGCCAAAAATACAAACGGCTGTCTGTCAGCCTCTTTATAAAATACTGCATAAAGCAGAAATGTGTGTGCCATATCTGTCCCATAATGTTCAACTGCATCCTCAGCAATAACTTGTGAAATTCAACTGATTTTAAGAGCAGCTACCTTCGGTCCTACAAATAGCTCACTACTAAAATATATCTATTTGCAAGAATTTAGGCAGAATGAATTAAATGAATTAATGTCAATCATAACATGCTGACAAATCATTAAATATAAGCTAGCATAACGGACATTGACGTGTACCACGAGAAAAACTCCCACCAATTTATCTGCGCCATTAACTGCTGTGGAAGCAAGACATGTTCCATTTTTCGATATGAAGAGCCAGAAGAAAAGCTCCATCTTTGAAGTACTGAACACTTTGAGAACAATTACCCTTAATACTTCCAATTCATAACAACGTTAATCATTTGAACAGTTCTGGTTGCTGTGGCAACCGCCACTAGCTAGACTACTTGGCATGAACTATTTTTGTATTTGATAGATAGTAAAGCTCCTTTGAGAAAATCTTTTAAGTTTTTAAGTGAAGTCTTTCACTGACATATTTCACAAATGCTTAAGCAAAAATTCCAGAGAATTCAAAGTGACAGAAGAATACAGAAATTGTCAAAATACGTTTCAGAATATCCGAAATGATAGATAAAGGCAGAAACAATTGAAATAAATTCCAGGTCGTCCAAAATGACAGAAAAGTCCAGAAATTGCTTAAATAAATTCCAGAGTGATGACCATTTAGCAAACATTTATGGACAAATTAATTATGTAGATAATTTGAAATACAGATTGATCATGTGATTATAATTTAACTTTTTTAAAAAAAGTAAATATAATATCATCGTGATAATAAAAGAAAAAGTATTGGTAAACAATAATTATATATGCATAAAAAAATAAGTGAAAAATAATCCATAATAAAGTAATCACTAAAATAAGTGAAAATTGTTTTTTTTTTAGATACTGAATATTTGACGTGAGCATCTGAGCGGGCAATTGAAAAATTAAGTCAGAGATTCTTAAATTTTTTTTTTTTTTTTTTTTTTTTTTGCATTTTTAACGATTTGAAAATTTGGGCACACACACAAATTAAAAATTGTTTATTTATTTATGATGCATTGTGTAAAATAGTTTATGATAATAATTTTATAAGTAAAATAAAAGTTAATATGATATGTACTACAAAAACAACAGTACGTTTATTAAGAGAATAATTACAAGGTTAATAACCAGAATAGTTTTAATGAGAAATTTAAACTCGATGAGCTTTGATATTTTCATTTATATTTGGTTGTAAAAAGGATACAATGCTACTCTCATACTGATTAACAGATTCAATTTTTTTTCATTTTTATGTTGGTTAATACTGAAAATCCGAATTTTCTCAAATAAGATGTAGAAAATTATAAAAATATTTTACAGAATTTTGTAGCTATTTTCTGAATATTTTAAAATTAAACCTTGAATATTAGAAAGCAGAATGAATTCTTCCTCTTCATTCAAAATTATTACATTGAAATTTCTTCACACGGAGTAAATATTTCACTTTATGACAGGTTTCTTTTCTTTAATTTAAACAAACTCTTTACTCGTAATAAAAAAAAACATTGTAATTTTTACTATACACATTTCTAAAATTTGGCGGCATACTTTAAGAATTTGGTGTCACACAAAAGTACAACAGCACGCTGGTTGAGAATCACTGGTAGCTCATCAATTTTCGGTTCAATTGCTCATGGGTTTGATTCCCCCCTCGAGCGTTGGTGTGTGTTGTGGTTTAGAATCTACTTTAAATTATGCCCTGCTCTACTTAGTCCTCGTGAGCAAAAAATATTCATTTATCGACGAATCAAAGTAATGTGAACACTATTACAGACTCACCTGAGAATTAAATTACAAACAGACGTTTTATTTTTAGCAGATTTTTTTTAAGTAATCGACGTCTTTCGTGTTACAGTCAATTTAAACTGTTTTTAGTTTGGAATTTTTCAAAGAAAACGACTTTTGCAGTGTATTCCGTATTCCACTAATAGCTCTGTAAAAGAAGTGTGACATGGATATTAAAACCAATTTTTTGTACAAAATTGTTAAAAAATGTTTCGGATATCGCGAAACACCATTTGAATGAAATTCTATAGTGTATGAAATGAAATTCTATAAAATGACTGATCCCTTTCGTGCCAGAAAAATTATGATATTATCTTAACAAGAAAAGAGAGTGTTTTCAAAATATCCGTTTCTATCATATACACGAACACATAATCATAACAATAAAGTGGAAATTCACATCCACACACATTTTGTAAAAACAGTATGATAATGGAGTTAACAGTGAACAATAATAATAATAGAATAAGGTTACGTTGATAGAGGAGGGAGTTATTACAAAAGTTCGTTTCTGTTCCCGCCAAAAGTTTGCCAACTATTCTTTCTTTTGCAGAAGCATGCACTTAGATTTAAATTATTATGAAAAAAATATTATATATATATATATATATATATATATATATATATATATATATAATATAGTTCATAGTCAATTATAGCTATTCGTTTAATTAATTCTAAATTAAATAACTAAATAAATTCTGTTCGTCTGCTGAATTTTTGTTGCTGCTGTTTTGGGTTGAATTGAGAACAGTTACACAGAATGGGATTAAATTTATAACAATATTGTCGGTCTGTTGCTCACTTAAAATATGTCCTATTTCGAAATTTTAACTGCAACATTTGTAATTTATCTAAACCCTAATTAAGGTTTCTTTGGGCTCACTGTAAAGTTGCTTACGACACGATGCCATTAATTTAAAGCTGTAACATCATAGCCTTTCTCCTTTTTTAAAATTGTCATCCACATGAAAAAGCTAGGTGTAGAATGACGAATGGCATCGCATTTCTCTTTATTCCACTGTCCGTAATACATTAGAATTTCGTTTTAAAGAGCACGTAGGGACTGATAAATTAGTTCTTTAAATCGAAAGAGTTCGTAAAATAGAAAAATAACTTCTATACTAAAACTACTTTTTTTTTATCACTCTATTCTCTTCATAAAGTTATATTGAAAAAAATTATTTAGTATGCATTATATATAATACGTATGCTAAATAAAAATAATCCTTACTTCGAACGATTACAAGTTACGAATTTCGTATTACGAAATAAAAATAATTCTTCTTCTAAGCTTGCTGAGGACAAAATCAGTTAACTTATATTTTTTATATATCAAAGTTACATTTTTAATTTTTTTTTTCCTAGAAAAGTATTTAACTGTTTTCCTTAAAAATTATCTTTATCTTATTATCAATTCACGTTCCTGTTTTGCAGATGGTCGCAGCTCGTAAATCGTTTTCTTCATGTTTGATATCTAAAAGTTTTTTTTTTTTCGTTCTCATTCATAATGTTCTCAATGATATCATCATCTAATAGTTTTTACGAACAAACTACACTTGAATCCTGATTCAAAATATCTAAAAGAAGTGAAATTTTGAGGAACAGTACGTTTGTTTATAGAAGACTTGGATGAATAACTTATCTTTCTCAAGTCGTGAGATAAAATTTTTCTTCAGTTACAGTGGTATATTTATATTAGGTTGGTGAAAAAGAAATCCATTATTTTTACGTGAACTTTATGTAACTTCTTTTGGATTCGCTTGTAAAAAGGTTTAAAACACCTTTCATGTAGATTTTTAGGTCTTGCGCGTTACGACTGCTGACATGCGGTTAACTTCGATCATTTTTGATATTTTATAGACATTTTCGACGATGCTGTATCCACATGCGAGGTGCATCTCTAACATCAAAAATACCCGAACGGAATCGGCGAAACAAAAATTGTACGTAACTGGTTGTTACAGTCTTATATAGGACGATAAACACCTTTCACGATTTTAGCCACCCGGCTATCTTTTTCGCCGTTGCAAGAGAAAAACGAAAATGTATCGAATTTTCTGTTTGTTGTCTTCCATTTTTAAAACCTTGTACTCGTAACTGAATTAATCAAACAAAAAACCTCAAGAGGATATTTTAGTGTCAAATGTCACCTTTCCAACGAGCATAAATCTGAAATTGTTTGATTGAAACCTCACGAGATATCGATCACTACAGACGTCTACCGAAAAAATAATGGATTACTTTTTCCCCAAACTAATATATCAATGTTCACCAGTTAAAATTAATTTAAATATATATATATATTTTTTGGCAACATCATTTTAAGCATACATTTACAATAGCATTAGGCCTAGAATGTCAATTACATACGGTGATTCCAAGACAGGATCCAAGACTAAAAGTATCCTCTAGTTATTTCACTTGGATCTGTTGATTACTCTCAAATGAATGGAAGTCAAATGAAGCGAGAGAAATTCCATGTGTATTTCATCATAAAATCCATGGTGAATGATAATTGAGATGGGCGTTTATTACAAGCTCACTTACTCTATTGACTTAATCACACTAAAATTTATAAAAAATATTTTCCTTTAATTTCAATTTTAGAATCGAAATAATTTTTGTTTACTGTACTGATTCATTAATATTTTATGTTTCAGAGTTAGTTATCAATATTTCAATGTTTCTCCAATAATGACGGAGATCCGGGTTTCACAAATATAAAATAAAAATAAATGGATTAAGAATTTGATTATAAAAATAAATGAAAAACACATGAAAGCGAGTTCGTAAAAAGAGATCTTATAAAAATTTAATTCCTGAATGGGCATTAAAATTATCATTCATTCTAAGTCACCCTGTTAGAGACCAATCAATAGCTCGTAAAAATTATGAGGGTTTCGTCAATCGAGCGTCTTCTATAGTTATTTATAAAAAGTAATCATATTTATTTTTAATAAATTTTTTAAAAAATTATTTTTTTTGTTCTTTTCAGGGAATATATTTACTCTTTTCCCATGAATGGAAAGACTGAGAGGGCAGCCGAATGGTCAGTGCTGTGGTCATTGATTCAACAATTAATGGGTTTGAATCCCATATATGATTTGGATGTTTGAATCTGTTCGAAATATATATATATATATATATATATATATATATATACTTTAAATTGTAGGCCCCAGTCCCTAGCGTGAGCAAAAATCATTGAGTAAAAAAAATAAAGAA
Source organism: Latrodectus geometricus (assembly GCA_026290005.1). Lineage (NCBI taxonomy): Eukaryota > Metazoa > Arthropoda > Arachnida > Araneae > Theridiidae > Latrodectus > Latrodectus geometricus. The sequence continues at coordinate 202,003 of JAPDSC010110968.1, read as the reverse complement.
AGAAACAAATGAAAGAACTCTCGAATTCAAAACTAATAATTTCATAACAAATTTTTAATAGTTGATTTCATAACTTGTATTCAAAGTTTTGATAACCAATGAAACATTCGTAACTAAATTAAAGCTCAAAGTTAAGAATTTTGAAAGGTATTTTAAAAATTTCATTACTGATTGGAAGAGCTGTAAAAATTATGGGAATTTTTAACCGTACAAAATCTCCTACGATTCGGTTTTAGTTAATCAATTTAGTTCTCATTTCTTAGTACACAAAACTTTTTAAAATCGTTTTTTTTTTAAAAAAAAAAAAAAAAAAACCCAAATCTTTCCCCTTTTTCAAGGTAAGCGCACTTTTTCCTTTGAATTTTAATTTGTTCACCACTCACAGTAGTAGCTTTTTGCACACGAAGGATAGGTTAACAACAAAACCCATAGTTTAAAATGGATTCCAAACAATTATGAATATCCAAGTTTTTGATGAGAAGTGAACCCATAAACTGTTGAATTAAAGGTCAGAACACAAACCATTTAGCCTTTCAACTCTGAATTTTCTAGTGGAAACAACAATCCGGAAATGCTAGTAGGTTTGACCAATTATGTTCTACTATTTAAAGTAATTTCACTGTTTATTTCCGTCAGTAAAATTATTTAAGCTATTTTATAATGAGGAAATATTTTATATTAACGCAGATTTTGTTAACTTTATTATCTTTTCGTCTTTTACACGGTTTTACAAATACGAAATTTATAATATAAAATTTATTTTTAACGATTTTAAATATAAAAGTAGTATAGTATAGTAGTATTTTATAGTTCTCTACGAATACATTTATTTTAGCAAAAAATTAAAACCTTCCACTGAGCTTTTAATTTTTATACCATATGAATAAATATTATTTCAACTAAAATTATTACTGTTCAATATCACACTAATCAGTTTGAAAAATCTTTTTTATCGTTGACATTGAGATGAGTGCAAAAATTAAAGAAATAAAAAAGCTATTGCAAAATCTTAATATTTATTTTTAAAAAATTTTCAGAATTTCCCTTTGAAGAAAATATATGTATAATAATCGCATTATGAACATAAATATTGATTTCTTAGAACAAAGATTTTATTTTTCCGTTTCTATTGTTACTAGGTACTAAATAAAGAAAGATTTCAAGACACTATCCTAACCAAAATATTCCGAGAAAATTTCTATTTTAATCCAAAGTATTAAGATTACTCATAATCTAAACTATTCAGATGAGAACATATTACGTACACTATTCTAAAAGCTCAGATATTAGTGAGAAAAAGTCCGAAATCAAATAATAATCGATTTCATAAGGCTTATTGAATTTGTGCCCTTATTAGAAATTAAAAATTTAAATAATTTATTAATTTTATTACATCATCACAAATTTTGATATTAATTAGTGCAAATGTTTAGTCAAGTACTTTTTAATAAACCAAATATAAGGAATATCTAATCATATCTAAATTTAGCTATCAAAAATAATATTTTATTAAAATTTTAATCTCTTATTTTATTACCAAATTCTTCTTATTCTATTTTTCTTTCCCCCATGTCTATAAATTAAATTTTAAAACATATTTTTAGCTATTTCTTTTTTTCTATTAAAAATTTACGTAATCCTTCAAAGAATGAGGTAAGTTTATCGTGGAGATATTTTAATA
>JAPDSC010110968.1:184980-195322 GCA_026290005.1 Latrodectus geometricus | reverse complement strand
GGACACGAAACATTTATTATACATTAACACACAAACCATGAATTCGGACATTTTGTTTTACAACGACCGGGAGCGGACTTCCGCTACCCCCAAGAAACAGTACCAACCGCACCGTTCTCCTTACTCCGACACGACTCAAACGTCCCCGTCTTAGTGTCTCTACTCCTCTCAGAAAACGATATCAAAAGTACTCTTCCAGTTCACAGTCTGACTTTCACAATATTGATTATTGGTAATTTAAGAGCAAGGATGAAGCAGAAGATTCCCAACACTTCATCCAGAGGTACTTGGAGGACGCTGTGACCATGAGCTAATCAATGTACCTCAGCTGCTGATAATGAATATGAGGGACCATCGATTAAGTCTCAAATCGAATTCCCTATATGCCGAAGATGAGAACGGTACCTTTCCTAAGCAAGCAATTTGGCTTCTTACTAAGGAGTACCTGATAAATAAAATTAAATGTTTTTTTTTGCCAGAAAATTTTTTGTCCAGGGCTGTATTGAGAATGGCTGCACAGAACAGAATGATATATCAGTCTCTGGCTAACTTAAAATAAATAATTCGAAATTTTGATTAAAGTGCTTAATTAATTAAAAGCATAATTAATTCTGATTTGAACTCCATGTGAAATTACTTATATTGATATGTATCATTACGCTCCCGAGTTTTTATAGCTTCAGGAAAGAAATGTGTAACTGTTTTTCTCCTTTAACTGATAGAAGTAAAAAAAAAAAAAAAAAAAAACATTTACTGCATTGCATTCCCTCTTTTTTCCCTCATTCTCACACTCTAACTTTTCTATGAAAATAACAATATTTATCATTTTTTACAAATCTTGAAAAAGCATTCGCTTTTTTGCAACGAATGTGGTTTCGCCTTCTACAATATGTCACCAGTAGGAAATGCATTGGAACGCCAGTGAGAATTGTCCTGATTACAATATTTAATAACATCGTTGCTAAAAGAAATTTTCAAGTATTTTATCTCATTTGATATGGTTTTAGACACGTGACACACCTTTGTGGTTGACTTCCTTTTGCGATGCAAAACATCTTTTTTGAAATGGTGTTGAACACATTAATTTTAAATTTGCACACTTTTATTTCTTAAACTGTATAAGTTCAAGCTTTTACTATTAAACTGAAACTTCTTTAAGGTTTATTTTTGGCGTTCTTTTCTTTTATGATGCATAAAATGAAATTTAAATTCTGCTTTTATTAATTTATCGTTTGTCTTCTCTGTACATTAATAGTTTAGGATTTAAAATGTTTTACAATGTGTACACTTTTATATGTTGAGTGGTATATTTTGTGTTTATACGTTCAAACCAATTGTTTTGTTACAGGTTACTTTTTAATTCTTTGAATTTTTGCTTATTTCAGTGTGCTGTACAGAAATAAGATGTAATGTTTTTTCATAAAAAAAGTACTTCTTAAAACTGGGATTACCGAAATCTAGGTAATTTTTCCTTGGTAAGAGCAAGGTAAGCAATGATTCATTGAACCAGAAGTAAACTATTTTTATTCAAAACTTAAATTGTTGTATTAGTTTAAAAATATTAATGGGCTTATAAATAGAACAAAATCAATTTCGTTAAAGAATTATTTACTCAGATCTTTTCAATTAACATTGTCATCAGACATTTACGATCGCATGGAAACACCTGCACTTTTATTAGAAACGGATGTTTGTTAAAGAAAAGCATTCACCTAATGACACGTGCAGTATCAACAATGGAATAATCATTACAAGCAAGCTTGTCAGAAACTATATTCTGTCACGAAACATACAACAAGGTTAGCGGAAAAGAAAAAAGAAGGATAAAATACAATGGGGAAAAAATGAATGAAATCTTTGATTATGATATAGTAAATGTCACATTTATTTTCATCAATATTGTGTTTGGTATAGAAAAACACCTGTTCTGATTTTTTGTTACATATATGTGTGTGTGTATTTTTTCTCTTTTCACTTCTGCATTAATATTAATCCGGAAAATGTTTGATAGTATAAATCTTGGCTCTTTCTTCTCGAATACGATTCATTCAAACAATGTAAAATTTGTTACATATTCTGTGTTTTAAAAAGAAGTTTCACTAAAATCAAATAATAAAGGAATTGTCTTAAATGAGTATGCCAATTTAGTCAGTTACGAAACTTTTTTAACAATCTACACATAAATTGATCTAAAAAGAATACTGGATAATAAAAGCAAAAATATAGGGCAAAATGAATTAATGAAATTTTAATAAAAAGTGCATTGAATATATGAAAATACAATAAGAATTTAAACCCATATTTTCGCCTTTATTATAATATTTAAAAGAAATAGAGTCTCAATATTTTAATGATGCATAAAAATATTTTAAGGTTTTTCTAATAACTGTTTTCTTCCTCTTTCTTAATTTTTTTTTGTTTAATACTTCATATAAATGTTTTAGTTTATGGCAAAAGTTAAACTATTAAAAAGAAATTCCATCAAAAATTTCCTCCTTTGTTTTATTTATAAACAGGTTTATTTTAAACTTACAAGAATTTTCTAAAATAACAAATAGTTTAAATTTTTAGAAATTTTACAAACCAAAACACGACAGTCAATTTACATTTTAAAATTCTGTATGATTTTATCTTTGAAAAAATGCTTCTTTAGTTTGCACTTTTAAACTAATTATAATATTTTGTAGCAATAAAAAATGCAAAGTGTAAAATTACTTTAAGCAGATTTGTTAATTTTTCTGTTCCATGTCATACAACTGTGAAATCAGTTTTAAAATGATTATTAAAGGTGTTCTCTTACTAAATGCATTAAAGTGGGAGTAAAAGATAACATTAAATCTTAATTGAATCTATGTAGAAGAGAAATATATCTGGAGTACCTCAACTTTAAGGGCTAATAGGCTTCACCAAATATATTAGCAAATGTATATTACACAAAGGCCAATGAATTAAAAAGCTAAGTTAATTTTATTATATCACCTTTTGCACAGACAACAGCTTCATTTGGGCATTGAGTCTTTAGATCTTATAAATTAGATAAGAGTGGAGAGTTTTTTGTCTTTTCACCATATCCCAAACATTTTCACATCGGTTAGGATTCAGACACTGCAGTGGCTGGGAAATGTATTGGAAGTCAGTGTGATATTCAATGAATTAATTTTAAATAGTCCTGGGATGATGTATAATTACATTGATGCCCATTAAGAATCTGTCATCATCAGAGTAAAATTTCAACACTTGATTTGCCAGTATACTTAAGTATTTCATTGTTATTTATTAAAGAATATCAGGACCCTATGCTATCAGAATAAACCTTATATCATGACCTTTATACCATATAAGTAAGGCAAGATTATTCATGGCTTTGTAAGATTTTAGCGAAATTCGAAGTCTTCTATTAGTGCACAATAAGGTATAGCCAATCCTCCAATCACATCGCCTCAGATGTGTCCAGTTTTCTTTCCAGACAAAATGTTTTTTTGCATTATGGCCAGAAAAATGAGTGGTTTTATTACATCCGCACATCAACCAAACAAACTCCTATTCGTTGCTGATGGTTCGAATTGAAATCTGTAAGGAAAAACTTTGGTTAATGATTTTTATCATTTGTTCTGTAGTACAATTCGTCGGAGACAACGTCGATCACGCTCTTAAGTATAAATCATATATCTAATATGATTTATACTTATATCTAAAGACTACAAAGCACTCCTCATGGCACCACAAATAATCATCAAGTCACAATTACTTTCTTCTAGATTTTACTTCCCTAGGTCACCAATATGCTACCGAAAACCACTCAACAGAATAATGGATTTTGAGTGAAGAGCTCCTAGCAGCTAATTCTAAATAGCTGTCAGAGAACAGTTGAATGTTTTCATAAAAATAACCCACTTATATTTCAGATATCTTTTATCAATAATCCAGTGCTATGTTTTATACTATAATGGGATGCAGTATATATTCGCATAAATACAGTAATTATTAATGACAAAAAAACACAGAGCTAAATTTTTAACACATTATAGCTAAATTTAAATAAACAAGACACATTAAGTACGTTGAATAAATTGGATCTGTCAACTGCATTTTGCTGAAAAATATTTCAACTGGCTGCCACTAAAAAGGTGCGAGGATATTTAAAATTTAAATCCCAACTACAATATTTAATAACTCCGTAGTTAGTTTTCAAGCATCTATATCTCTTTCGATTTATTTTTAGCTTATCTACAACGCAAACTTCATTTTGTGAAGCATAACATAGATCTGAGACTGCTATAAAATTTTCCAATGTATACTTTTATGCATTAAACTATAGAACTTCAAATTTTAGCATTTTAATTGAAGCTAGTCAGATTTTTAATATTTTTCGGATGTTTATTTCAAATTGTTGTATTGTTAAAAGAACTAATGTAAGTCCTGTTTCCATTGTATTAATTTAATGTTTGTGTTTTCAGTTCACAGTTAGAGTTGAATTTAAAAAGCATTTTATAATGCATACACTTTTATGAGTTAAACTGTAGAACTTGTTTTCCTATTTAAGCCATAACTTCATCCAGGACTGATTTGTTAAAATACTTTTTATTTCAGTAAACTGCATAGAGAAAAAATCTAATGTAATATTTTTTTTTTGCAAAGTCTCCAAAAAAAAGTGGAATCCCTCAAATCTTGGTATGCTTTCCCTTGATAAAATTTAGACTAAGCAAATAAGCAGCAAATCTGTTGCCAATAAATATAGAGAAAAAATAATTTAAGATGCAATTATGTAAATTATAATGAACGAATGCAAAGAAGCAGGAACATCCAATTAATGAAATAAGCTTTATAAAATAAAATTTGTCAACTTATTTGGTATTTTATCCAATTTTTTCAAGGTGGTTTTGAAATATTTTTTGACCAATTGTGTTTAAATTATTTTTGATTTGTTAAATAAAATAAACAGGGGGAAAAAGAGAACTTTGAATAATAAATAAGTAAGGTGTAATTTTGTAAATAATACACATTGCATTCATGAAGGAGATAAAACATCCAATCAGTGGGCCAAAGAAATCCAAATCTTCAGTTTGCAGAAATGCAACTTACGACTAAATGGAAATTTAAGAGAAATATAATCTTAATTACAACCTCATTTGATTTACTAGTTATCAGAGATGAACAGGCATCATTAGTGTAAAGAAGGTGCCAGCACAGGTGAAACCTTCAATCATTTAATGTGGTTCCGAATCAATCGATCAAGAACAATAACTCTGAGAAGATTCTAGTAAAACTTATGAGTTTTTATAATTTTAAAAACGATTTCATACATATAAAATATATTTGCTTCGTTAATAATTAAATGAAAGAATAAGTTATTTTTGAATTCCGTATTGGATACATTTTTCTTATTACAGCAAGTTTTATTTTTCACTTCACATTAAAATGTTTGTCACTATTTTTTATAATTTGCTATAGCTTTTAATTTAAAATCTGCTGTATAACTTAAATGACGATATACAAATTTGAATAATTTCAGAACAGCTTACATCAAGACAAAATGTGAAATGACATTATCGAGCTACAACCATAATATCTTTCAGAGGAATCGAATTCATTCTTGAATGGAATTGGACAAAGCTTATTATAGCTAAAGAAAAATAGCCATGTCGTGGCACACCTAATATTGCAAAATGTTATCTACTTTATGAATCAAATAATATCTCTGTTAAAATTTTCTGATAAAGAGTTAAAAAAAGATTACCTATAATGTCGTATAATATGCACAACGAGATTAGGAACTTTTTTTTTAACATATAGTCCATGGATTATATACAAGAAAATATGGTAAAATTATTTAATTTTAAATACTTATGATAAATGAAGAAATATGGACAATGGCATTCAGTATAGCACCAATGATCATGATAAAACGATGACATTTTTGATAAATAATTGTTTTTTAATTCTGTTTGTTTTTACAGTGAAACAACTAAAACTTCAGTAAAAAATCTTTTTTTTAATAAAGACATACACAAGAGGAGTACATTTTAATTCAATTTTATTAACAAATACTGTAGACACCAATGGATGGTTTGAATTTATTTCATATCAATTTTGGAATTCTTAACCATAATTATTAAGAGTAATTCATTCCCAATGTAAAAGTTCGTGTATAAATTTATTTTCGTGTTACAGTTGTTTGATCTAATATGCCCTCTGGCCTGGTCGTCTATCTGTAATAGAAAAGGAATGGCAAAATTATATATTTTAAAGACAATAAAAACAAACTAGTAGAGTAAATAATTGTACTAATATAATGTTAAAACTTCAAATAAATAAATCAATGAAATAATCTCTCTTCCAACAAAATCCCATTAAATTAAGATTTTAAAATTAGAGAGAATTCCACTTACTCCAATTCCTATCTTGTTGACCATAATTGCCTTTTTGATAATTAGAGTCTCTATTTCCAGTTTGCAATCCTATGAGAAAAATAAAATATGCCTAACTATTTTCACCATTAACTACAAGTACACTAAAATTGTGAAGAGTGAAAAAGTTGATTTCATGTTATTATCAATCTTAGATTATTATTAATTTAGAGACATAACAGTTTATTAGATTCATGTTAAAATAATTGCAGATAGCTTCAGTGAACTCGAATCACAATAGAATCCACATTAGATTTTCTATTAATGCTGGCCATAGCTACAACCGCACACAACTAAATTATATATAATTAAATGTTGAGGATTCCAATTAATGAATATAACACACACATTGGATAATGTGCACTAAAATTTTGCAAACAACTTTTCTTTTTTATAAATTGAAGAATACTATATACATATATATAATATGAAGTTACACAATAACAAAGTACACATAGCAAGTAACTTCATGTGTATGTTATAAGTAGAAATAATATTTCCTTACTTTTTCAACATGAATTGCACAGTAAATTACATTAATTTTAGCTATTGCTTATAATAAAATTCTACCAGCATAAAATATTGATTAAACACTGATTTAAATATTCTGTAAGTTGAACACGACACTTACCCATATTCCGGTTGAAATAAGTAGATCCCATTTTGACATCCATCAGACGTTCATTGTTTTCAGTAAGGGATGTCAGTTTATCGGCTAACTGAAGTGACAATGCCTGAATCCTTGAAGGTTCTGTTCTGTGCATTATTACTGATTGTGTAGGCTCATCTAAAGAAGCCTGGAAGAATATAATATTAGAGATCATTGCTTAATAACGTATGAATTTCTGAACAATTCATTTTACATTACACTATAAATTAATTTCTGTATGGATGAAAAACTGACATCTTAAATGTTTAAAGTGGTTTTTAGGAATTTTTATATAAAAACCAAATATTTAATTAACGTATGTTAAATATTTTCATGTTTTGAATAAAAACGTTAAAAATTATTTCTGGACAATATTCTAACTATTTATATTCACCAATGATGATAATATTTATGATTTAAAAAATTTTTTTTTTCTTAATTTATTAATTTAATGTAAAACGTAAATATTTATCATGAGTTAACCAAGAAAAACTACAATAATGAATATTATAAATTTGAATCAATGATTAATTTTCTACTTACACTAGAAAAATATTTCAAATAAAACCTAAAAGGGTTTAATAAAATGATTTAATGAATATTAAAGTAAAATTGAATTCTTTTGAATTAAAATTATTATTTGTTTTTATTGCACAGCTAACAGTAACAAAAATACTTAAATCATCTGTATCTAATAAAAGTTTTAAGACATGTAAAAGATTTGGAATTTTAAGTATTCTAAGAAATTGTTTTACTCACAAGAAAAATAAGAAAATTACCACAAAAGAATCAAAATAGCAATTAATAAATAATATTTATTAATCAAAGGAAAAGTATAAATAGAGTTAAAAATATCTATTAACAAATATTATAATTAATAAAATTCAAAGGCTATGTGAAACTAGACATACCATTAGCTCTTCACTAATAATCATTTTGCATAATATGCTGTGAACAACACTTTTTTCTAACTCAAACATTTCAGCCAATCGGGGTACAGATAGTGAATCATAATAAGAGCTGTATGTAAATAAATATGTGCGAAGAGATTCTTCTTGGATTTTCTGGGAAATCATTTCTCTTACTTTTTCAGCTTGATGAAATAAATCCCAAACCTAAAACAAATACATTTCAAGTCAATGAAAAATTACTGATTACAAGAAATTTTAAGATAACATTTAATAAATAAATTCAGTTTAAATTAAAGGAACATTTTAAAAGTTTTTTTTTATACATTGATTAATAGTAAAAAAGTAAATTTTATTTTTAGTTTATAACTACAGATATAGTTAGTTTGAGAAATCAAAAAAATTCAATTCAATTTAAAGGTAAGGAAAAAGATTTCCTTACCTTTAAATAAGTATTCACAGTTTATAATGGGTACTCATTGAATAGTACCGATAAAATAGTATGAGCAATTTATTAAACTTACTTTAGAATTCATCTTTTCATTTATGATGTAATCTTTACAGGCTTTCCAGTTTCCAACACGCATTGCTTTGGATGCTGCAACTACATGTTCTCTCATGCTTTCAGGTGGACCTAAAAATTGATCACAATATTAAACAATCAATTACAAATATCTTAATTTATACACATTGACAAAAAAGAATGAGATGTTATGAAAAACAAATTAAAATACAGTAAAAGTATAAGAACATTAAATAGTCAAAATATTTAAGAGTATGTTTGAAAACTTTTATGGTTAAAAAATTAAAATAAAACTACTTTTATCAAGAAGTTACTCATAAAAAGCATTTTTCTAGTTAATTAAAATTCAAAGGAATAAATATAAAAAATAGAATTAATGTTCACAAATACCAATATTAAATAACATAGCACACACATATTAACATATCATTAATATTAACATGAAATAAAAGTTAAAATTCTGGCAACAAATCCCGAGTTACAATATCAGTACCAATTCAACTAACCTACTAATGCTTGACGTTCACTATTTCTAAGTTGATGATGAAATGACTTGCTTATCATCCTTCTTCTACCTTCTAACTCATGCGCTATTAAAAACAGAATAGATGAGAATAAAATCAACATTTTATGTTAAATTAAAAAACAGATACCCCCAAAATTGTTTGAAATAAACTTAAGCGTTTTAATATACTAAAGATTCAAATATTTTACCTGCCATATACGGTATTTCTAAGAGCATTGCTGATACTAAATACACACATTCCAATAGCTCTAAATTGATGTGTTTATGGAAAGGTATTTGACGACGTTTCTCGATTTTTTCTTGATCAGCTGTTCGTTCGTGTTGTCGTTGGGGCAACAATCCCTGAAAACAAACAATATTTAAAGGAATATTAAAAAAATAATACGTTATACCAACACCTCTACTTAATAAATAGAACACAATACAGTACAAAGCATATAAATTAGGATTTAAGTATAATTCTTCCAATTTTAAGCTATTGATATATGAGCATTATATTTTAAGAATGATTAGTCAAATGTTAACACAAAATATTGAAACATGCAATGGCTAAGTGAGAAGATTGGTTATTGTATGTTTTCAAATTTTTAAAATTAAGAGGATAATTACAAATAGCTGCATTTTTATATATTTCTCAAAAATAAGCTAAACAATTGATGAATCACTTGATTCTATAAGTAGTTGATTTTTTTTCTAATACTAATAAATGTACATTAATATGATAATAAGAAATAAGAAAATATTGACACAAAGGGAAAAATTAAGAAAGAAACACATACCTGAGCTAGCAATTCCTTGGCTCTACCACCACTCTGAATGTCAAGAAGAGCAGCATGAGAATCTTTAATATAACCGTGTCTAAATGCACATAAGCCAAGTTGAACAAGAGCTCGATTGTAGATAATCTTTAAAAGAAAATTAAAATTTATTCCTACATTGAAAACTTGGTTAAAGTACACATCATGTAATATTTTCCCGAAAAATAAAATATTACTCTCTTAAAAATAATGTTGACTCTCACATAAGTCAGTATTTATAACACTTGAGTACAATAAATACCAAGTAGCTGTAGCCAAATAGCTAAAGGTTGCTGTCAAAAATTTTCAATATCCTGTGCATATTTCTTTTTTGAGAAGGCTAGATAGTGGGTTATATATTCACATGTTAAAAGAGAGAAACTAGAAAACTGCGAAACACCCACCAATAGATGTGCATACAGTAAAGACCCCAATTTTATTGTGCAATAATGTTAGAACTGAATCTGGAAGAGCCTTTTCGGAAAAGTATACACCAAATACTAGGTGATAGTGATCCCTCTGTGCAGTTAAT
>JAPDSC010110968.1:153000-174445 GCA_026290005.1 Latrodectus geometricus | reverse complement strand
AAAAAAAAAAAAAAAAAAAAAAAAAAAAAAAAAAAAAAAAAAGGAATTATACACTGTCAGTTTTACAACTTGGAATTTAATGTCATCTAAAGAATAGGAAAGATTGAAAAATCAAAGTGATAGTGGCACTTTCAGTGAGGGAGAGCAATAGCAGATATAGGATACACATAAAAATGTCTTTGCTTTCACACATTTAACATTATCTATTTTACATAATTAATATAAAAATTTTTAATAAATATTTGTAAAAATAAAGATGAAATTCATGACAAATCAGGCATGAGAAATTTGAATAATTGATCAAAAATATGTTTTCAAATTAAATATATTATATTAATAGAAAATGCCAAATGCTTCCTATTGGTTTAGTTTCAAGTACTTTATAAGCAAAATCTCAAAAATAATTTTTCAAACAAACTTAAAAAGTAGAAAGTTTTGTGTAACTGAGTTGAAAATTTTTCAAAATGGTATTAACTAATAATAAAGTATTTACTTTTTCAAGAACTTAGTTGCTAAGTTTCCACCATATTTTTCATCATCTGTTGACAACGAACTTTCTTCTTCAGAAGATGAGCCCCAATCAATAGAGTCATCATCTGATTCCTTTAAAATAAACATTTAAGTAATTAACATATCATACACATTTACTAAAGAAGTTTAAATATATTTATGAAAAAAGTTATAAAAGAAACAAATATAAATTTTTATTTAACTAAATAATTAATCTGAAGAATAATTAAAATTGTCATTTTTTATTAACATATGCACACATAATAAGTAGTGAGTTTGAATTAATTATACATTTTATATATTTGATAGTTAAAAGCATTTCTGAAACGAAAAGTGAAGACTAGGTATTAATAGATAACTTGCTATGGTTAATGTTGAATGATATTTCAAAAACTATTTAAACTGTCATAAAATGATTTTGTACTTTAGTTACCATTAAATACAATACAGGCTGTTTTATTTAAAAAATTACTAGGAAGTTGAAATGTGAAAAGATTAAGAGAAATAGATAAAATTTTCAATAATTTTTCAAAATGCAATGATTGGAACTTTATTTTGGATTGAAGACATGCAATTAAAAATTATTTCCAAATTACTTAATACCATTTATTCCCTTCTTGATAAGTAAGTTTTTAACTGCATTCTTTTTCAGTTCTGGTCTCCATACACATTAATTTATAATAGGAAATTTTAAATATGCTGCCAAGAAATCCAATGCTTGATTACACAAACACATACATTTACAGCTACTTGTTGAAATGAAAATTTAAAACTATTTAATATAACATGTGTTGAATGAAGGGATAGTTTATTCCATGATTAGAAAAGACATAGCACGTAATGGAAATTGTTATTATAGGAAAATAAATTCAATTGAAATAAAAACATTATAACAAAAACAATTTTTTCTATGCTATCATGCATTTAGTAATGATCAACAATTATTAAATATGAGAAAATTCTCACCTCATCATCTGATCTTCTTGCTGGCTTAGATTTTGTATCTTCCTTTTCAGATTTAACAGGTTTTTTGAAGAAATCTGTACCCTTGTCATCATCATCTGATTCATCAGATTCTTTTAAAAAATATTAAAAGTAATTTAGAATAATATTTGCAATCTTAGAAAAAAAATTACAGTTTTTTTAAAAATTGCTTTAATAAGATGACCAAATTTTAATATGAAATAGTAAAAGTAATGTTACCTGGTTCTTCATCCTCATCTTTCTCTTCATCTTCTTCATCAGGTTTTTCTCTATAAGCTGTAATTTCACTTTCAAAATCTCTGTTGTATTTTCTAAGTTGTTGTCGCAATTTAGCAAGAGATGAAGAGTTGCTCCTTGACAGTTTTTTTCGTCCTTCAGTATCAGCCCAGCACTTGAAAAATAGTATTTTTTTTTAATTATATATTAGGTTACATAACATCTTTAAGGCAATTAAAAAATAATAAAAATTAATTTTGGACAGTCAATTTAACATTTTTGAAGAAACCAAAATTTTATTCAAACAATACTTTTAAAATACATTATTTAAATATTTAACAAAACAAACCTACTTTATTTAAAAATCATGAAAACATAAATAGTCTTTGGGTTTAAAAAAAAGTCTAGAATTGTCTTTTTATAGAGAATGTAAAATAGTTATTTCAGTAAAATATGTTCATAATCTTTGTATTTAATGAACTCTAAAATTATTTTTCAAAGAAAATTATTAATAAATTTATTTATGTGTGCTTGTTTTGGGTTCAAAACCATTGTTAATTCTAGAAATAATCAAGAAAATGGTACATTTGTAAGCAGTAAGATAATCAAATCATTGGGAAAATGTTTTCATAAAATTTTTTGTGGAATCATTAGATATAAAAAATCTCAACAGATCAAACGTAACTCATGCAATAGCAATGATTGAGAAAAAGTAGCTAAGATACATTCTAAAATACTCAGAAAGAAAAATTGAAATCATTAAAGATAATCACACAATTTAAAAAATAAGAAAAGATCAATGGACAGCTTGAACAAAGATTTGGCTAAACTGAAAATAGACCTTTCCAGTAAATAGGAAGAAGGAAAGATTTCTAAAGAAGGCTAGGGGCCAAAATAGGGCTCATAACAATGTTACTGATGATCAATTTAGTAAATAAAAGCAAATGTTTATGAAAATTCAATGAAATAAGAACAAAATACATTACAACAATCTGTACCTAGAATTAGAAGTTTTTTTTTATATGAAAAATTCTCGTTATAATCTAATTTATTTTAGAGCATTTCATTAATGTAACTAAAGGAACATAATTTTTACAATATTACATTATTCAATAAAAAGTTCTAATTAAATAACTTTGAGCTAATCCTAAAAATCAAATAATTTTTATTAATGATATGTAATATAAAATGGGGGGGGGGGAACCCGGCAGAAATCTCAATTGCTTATTTTTAAATCAATATAAAAACATTTTTTTAAAGTTATACATATCTCAAAAGAAACCATTAGGCAAATTTATGTGGGGAAGTTATAACAGTTTCTTTCAAATAATAACAGAAATCTAAAATTTTCAGCAGTGGCACTTGTTAATCTCATTAATGCTGGGATATCACTGATTATAATTAATATCTATATTACTATACAGTATAACATAATGTGAAAGTATATTTGGTTTATTTAATACAGTACTATCAATCGTTAAATGTACACTTTTATTTTTGGAACTGATCCTGATTTTACTAATTTGAAGGTACTGAAAAATGCAAGCAGTAATTTTCCATAAAAATATAATAAAATAGCACACATTATTGATGATTTTCTATTAAAAGAAATCCCAGAACTGTTGCAGCATATTTCTAAAGTATATTGATAGAGTATGACATTAAAAAGTTGCCATCTCCTTAATTTTAACAACACATTTCTATCAGATACTTACACAACATGAAATTAAAAAAGTCATAATGTAAACCATAATGAATTCTTTGCTTTCATGTTCATTCAGCACACGTAAAACTTATGCAAAGAAAAATTATCTTACACTAATTCTCAATATAAATTGCAAAATAATGTTACTTTTCTTATTTCTTTTTAAAATGTAAAATTAGTATGTAACTTTACAGATAAAACTTAATCATCTGTGTTCATACAGCAAAATTATAACACAACTTTGAAAATTTTTTTAAAAATTTCAATTTGAAATCAAGTAGAAAATGATTTGCTCTAACTTCATTTATAGCTACATATATTCCATTGAAAATAATTTAATTGCAATGTGATTTAAGATATATATATATAATTAAAAATAAATTTCAGAGGATAGCAAAGACATGAAACTTACTTCCATAACAAAATCTTCCAACTCCACCAAACATCTAGTGTAAAACTTGGGAACATTGCCATTTTCTTCTTTTTCAATAACAGGACGAGCTTTGACATATGCTCTTGTTAAGTTTTCAAAACCTAATAAAGCATAAAAACAATCAACCAAATGTAGAATTGAGTTTTGATTTACAATTAAAGTGAACCTTTAGAATGAGTTTTAAATTATACTCACTAGTTAAGAGTTTGCTCATGTCTTTAATTTTCTTATGGTTTTTTATTTGCTTTATAATTTCCACAAGTTCTTCATACCTAAATAGAAAATCATAAAATATTTTAAATCAAAACTTTTCAATGTATCATTTTTTTCTTAACCTCTTTAACATGCTTAATTTTTTTGCTTCAACAAATAGTTTATAACAAGACGTACTTCAATTAAAATCATTCTTCTACATTTTCAACTAAAATATTTCATTACAGATTAAGTATTGCATATAAATTTTAAAATTGTTAAAATAAACACAATAAAATATTTAAGCTTAAAATAATATAGGCAAAAGAAACAAATAACAAAAATAAGTAATATCAATAGATAATATTGAATTTGTGGTAGAAGTATGAGATTTTAAGGACCTTTTAATTCAATTTATTCTACATGTAACAAATTGTAATCATTTAACTCAAAATAAAACTTTCATTTAAATAAACACCTTTTCTCCCTCTCACTACGCACAACTCGTTTTTGTTCTTCTTCTTCATCGCTGAAAGTAAAAGCCCTAAAAAAAAAAAAAAATAAATAAATAAAAGAATTAAATTTGTATTATTAAAACATGAAACACAATTTTTGAAATATACATACAACAAGTTCCCATTAGAAATATAAGTAAAATAAAAACAAATTATTTTAAAATTTTTTTATAAAGGAAATTTGCAAACAGAAATGACTACGTAATAGAAAAAATAGAAAAGACTTTTGAAAACTGGCAATTCTTAACAATTGAAGCCACCATATCAAAAATTATTCAAACTCAGAAGAAAAAGATTTTTATTTTTTTTTGTAATTACTATATAATAATAACTTTAGAAAGAATTTTGATGTTACTAAAATGTATAAATTAAAAGCCAAAAGCTGCTCACAAAATTTTGAACAAAGAATGGTTATTGTTATTAATGAAAACTTTAATTTCAGTTTTTATGTCCAATAAACTATGCACAAAAACAAATTATTAATTTCTTTGCATGTTTATTACATTAAATAAAAAATTAAGCATTTAAAGATTATAATATTTCTACCAGAAAATTAGTGACAGATGTAAAAATGAGGAAAATAAGTGTAATGCATTAATTAATCCTAGTAAATTTAATGCAGTGGATCTGTGCGATAATTGGGAGGTCTTCAATCTATGAGTCGATTTAGATACCAAATGTGGGTAGATTACTGCACCAGAATGGATTCTTTTAGTTATTCTATGATGTATTCCAATGTGCACAATTCATTGCAGTAACTCTAGAAGCTTTTGCCATATTTTATTTTTCTTATGTTTATTTTTAAATGGTCACGAGAGTTAAATTTTGATTACTTACCTACAATTTAAAAGTTAAATTTTATTTTGATTTTATAATTTTGTAAAATTGTTAAATTTGTAGAGTAAAGGGAAATTGAATATTAGGCAAGTCATTTTACTTTTTGTTATTCTGTTAACTTTGATTTTTATATAGAAAAATATTTATAAATTATTAAGTATACTGAAATACTTGAGGAGTTTCTTGTTAAATTGCATTATTGGATTAATTAAAACCAAACCAAAATAATATGTTATTGCCCAGTTAATTAGAAATCAATTTTCATAGAAGGTATGATATATATATATATATATATATAATTTATTTAGATTTAAAGTGCAGTTGTTAATATTGGTTTTGTTTTCCTATACATAGTGTATTCTTAAAGTGTTTGTGTTCTTTTAATTAAATGAAAATTAAAAAAAAATTATGTTTTATTGACTGATTACAAATATTGAATTTTAGAGATTTATATCTGTTTTATAATGTATGGGCAGTATATAAGGTTATAGTTCTATAGTAAGGAAATATAAAATAAAAACTTTGATATAGAATTAGAGTAAGATCAGCATATTCAAAATCAAAGATTGAATGTGATTGGGAATTTTAAAATTACAATTTTACTGTGATCATTGTTGGTTGGCCAAGATTCAGTGAGTTATTGCTTTTTAGACATTTCACATTTGGAAATCAGGGCAAATGCACTATGCATACTAACATTTTATCACTTAACTAAATTTTAGAGAAATAAAATCACATTGCAAAAAATTTAAACATGGAAAAAAGTAGTACAAAAAGATGAACAATGTCTAGTATACAAATTCTGGTATTACAAAATAAGTTGCATATTTTTTATTCATATGCTAAAATAAGTGACAATTATTAAAGTCTTCTAATGATTTTAAAATTTGCTTAAGAAGGGATTTAAAAGACGTCATTAATTTATCAATTAAAGTTAATAATTAGAAACACATCAACAATTAATAAAATAAAAATAATTATTGAATACATAATTGCACTCTGAAAATGGATAAAGATTTAAAAAACTATAAAAATTTTTCTTGGTTAAATATATTTCTTCAATATTTTATACACTGGATGAGTTCAATGCAATAACAGTGGCTTTTTTAGTCTTTTCTTACAAACTCCTACTCAACTCTTGCTCATAATAAAATCCATCGCTTAATGATTTCACAATAAGCAAATTTTCTAAATTTTATTAGATAGTAAGTTTCTAAATTCATTAAACTAGAAATTTGTTAACACTTTGCAATGATATGGGGTATCACTAATAAAGATAACATGATTTGCAATGAAGAAAATTGATTTTCTAACTCATCCATGACCACAACCTCAGATTCACTATTTTAACTGGCAGATAAAATGGAAACATTTGAACAAAGTAACAGACACTTGAAAATTTGGCCTCATCCAGTTTATCAACATCTGGCAAACTGCAAATGATTCAAAAGATCTTGTTTCATTGGAAATTTGTTTAAATTATAATCATAACAAGTTGTGAAATACTTCTGAACATTAGGAAAAAAATTGTTTTTTTTTCCTTCATCAGATAATATTGCCACAATATCAGATGTACTATTTCCAATGATTAAATCACAAGATTCTTTTTGATTATTAGAAGAATGATAATCCACTTTAAATAAAGGTATATTTCGAATCATGGATGGATTAACAAACTTAGTTAATAGTTCTTTTAACCTGCTATACATAATATCTTTAAGTTCATGAATTTGTGAATGACTAGCCTGTAATAAAACACACTTTTCAAACATTTTTATAGTGTAAAGCAAAAACAGATTATAAGCATTATTTATAGAACATAAGACAAGGAAAAGTTTCTCTTCTCTAGACATATTTTGAGATTTAAACTTATAATCTTTACTAAAAGATTTCTTTGTACTATTTGACTCCAATTCACATCTTTTTCATTTTAAACTTCGTTTAACAAATATCATAGTCACTTCAGAATAGTTTGCTCCCATTCTCAGTATGCTGAAAGATGCCAGATTTTCAGAATAAGTACATTTTCCCACTTTAACTATATCATGACAATATTTTAAAAGAGGATTTCATTGATTTATGCGTCTTTGAAGACTTCTTTATAGTGAAAATCAACGTGTGCAAACATGTTTAAGGATTTTCTGAGTATCTTTGTCACACAATTCTGGAAATTTTTTCAAACTTTCTTTTCTTTTTGAGCTATGATTAAAATAATAATAAATGTCAATTATGACTTCATCAATTTTAATTGATAAGCTAGCAGCACATTTCTCAGAGGCAAGATTTATCAAATGACAAGAGCAACCAATAGCTATCAAATTTTCTTGCTTTGTTCTTAAATTGGTTATCACAATTTTTTCCTTTCCCTGCATTACTGCTGCTTTATCAGCACCAAATGTTATCCAGTGCTTAAAAGGGATACTTAATAGTTCAAATTTGTTTAAAATTAAAGTTCTTATATTATCCCGTTGCATTCCTTGATAAATTTGGAAGGGATAATAAATAAGCAGCTTTGAATAGATTTATGAATAGGATTGAAAGAGTTTACAATTGGATACAATTTCGAATTGCTATCATTTGTGTCATCCCATGCAGCAGAAATTGGCAAATTTTGTCGGAGTTTAATGACATTTTCTTTTTTGTTCTATGCTAATTCCTTAACAATGGCAGAATTTTTGGTTCGAGCACATCCATAATGCTTTGCAGTTTCACTTTTAGGAAAATTTTCCTAAAAAGAGCACTATCAGAGATGCTAAGTAGTATGTCATGCTCAATCAAGTATGAAGTAAAATATAATTCTGAGTGACTTCTTGAGTACTATTTTTAAAATAAGCATTCATTTTAGTAGAGCTTGCCATACATGTTTTGGGCCTTTGACAAAATGACCGCCATGAGGTATATTAAAATCACAATTGCAAACTATGAAGTGAGCAAACATTAGATGATGCTTTAATGCATGAAAATTCGACACTATAACTATTTTTAAAAGATTGAAAATAAGATTTATTAGGTTTACTAACAGCTATTTCCACAAATTATCAACAACCACATGAGTTACAACACAACCCAAATGTTTACTTTCACCAAAGAGAGCGTTAAAGTTAACTCCGCCCATCTACAACAGTCCACCAAACATAGTAGTTAAATGAATGGCATCAAGTTTTGATCACCATTTCTTGCTCCCATCTATAGTTACTCAAACCAGAGACTTTCTCCTCGATAGGAAAAGAGGTTAGAATGTGCATTCCAACCTCTTTTCAGAATACACAGCCTGCAAAGTTTTTCTCTCCTACCACACATGGGTTGAAAGGAGAGGGGTGCTAATTTTCATTTCTGATTATGGCTAATGAGAAAAGATCGCCATAATGTGCTAAGACATAAATGTTTTTCTTTGCCCAGAAGAATTGAAATGCAAAAAATATTTCAAGGTATCAGTAAAAGTGTAAAACCTGGCGATCTTGCACAAAAGTTGGCATGACTAACACAGCTATTATAAGAGTCAAAACTTTCTAAAAATTATATTTAACAGTTTTTGATTGTTCAAACTAGTTTATTATAATAATCTGAAACAACTTTTGACATGCATCACAAAAAACCTATTTTTGAGAACCACTTTACCACTAATTAGGAACTTAAGAAACTATTAAAACAATTACTGTATGTACATGTGTACAATCTGTGGATCATGTGTTAAAAAAGCTTTAAACATTGTAGTGCATATTATACACCATCTTAGATATTCTGATATATTTAAAAGAGAAAGTTTGGAAAGAAATTGCATTTATGTTTTATGAAATAGCTGGTGCCATAGCAAAGTTGATTTATTCCAGCTATAATTGGCTTTGTTCAATTACAAATTTGATTTCGTGGAAAGATATTACAGTTACAATTCGCTTTTTGTTTGGACCTTGAGCTGCTTTCTTCTGAAAACATTCAAATGCATTAACCATATGGAAGTGAAAACATTTAACTTATCCAGCAGATTTTAAATTAAAAGTTATAGGGAAGACAAAAAAAAAGGTAATAAGCATGTTAATGTTAATTGAAAAACAAAGCATGTGCAGTACAAAAGAAAAATGTATACAATAGAGATTAAAAAATAATTCATTTAATTAATAACAAAACAAATACATTTTATTTTTAAAGTACCGTATTTTCCTGTATATAATCCGCGGCAATTATTTTTCGGCGAATAGTCTAAAATATGTACTGCTGATAATATAGGTATCACATAAAATAAAAAAAATGCACAGTAGGATTAAAAATTTAATAAATTGTATAGAAAAAAAAGCATTTATTATGAAAAATATCAGCCTAGATCCAGTTCATCGCAAAGTGCGATAAACTTGAGATGAAAGCATGAGATCGATAAAAAGTGATAATTTTGAGAAGAGTCTTGTAAAACTTATCAATATTTAGCTTTTAATAACTTTTAAAATGATGTTAGACATATTTAAATTAATATATATTTGCTTCGTTAATATTTAAATGAAAGAAATGGATTATTTATAAATTGCTTATTTTATAAAAAATTTTTTATACCGCGCGTGCTTTGTTTTTCACTTCACATTAACACATTTGATGCCATTGTTTTTATTTGCTTTCGCTATAGCTTTTAATTTAAAATCTGCTGTGTAACTTAAAAAGTTTTGCTTCGATTTGATGATATACGAATTTGAACATTCCCAAAACGAAACAGCTCACATCAAGGCAAATTGCAAAATGACGTTAGCGAATTTACAACCGTAAAATCTTTAAGAGGAACCAAATTCGTTTTTGAACGTAATGGCACAAATCCGATTATAGTTTAAATAACTTAGGTGTGTCCTGGTATCACTTGTTATTTATTTTATGAAACATAATTAAAACATGAGTATTTCTTTCATGTCTTAATTCTTCATGTTTTCTGAAGGAGAATGTTTTTTTATCAGATACGTAATTCGGAACTTTTTTAACACATAATCCGTGGATTATATACAGGAAAATTCAGTATGTTTAATCTCATTTTAAAAGTTATCAAAAGCGTAAAATAAACAAATTTTATTAAAATCTTCTAGAAATCAACGCTCTTTATCGATCTCATGCATCCAAACACATCTTTTTCATAATAAATACTTTTCGCCTACAATTTATTACATTTTTAATCATACTGTGCATTTTTTATTTCATGTGACACCCACATTAGCAGCCTATGACTATTTGGTTAAAAAATTGCCAAAGATTATGAAATGTTTATTTTTCTCTCTTTTACTATATATATATATATAAAACAGGTCTTGCAGATAATGCTCCGCTGCAAATTATAAACAGGAAAATATGATATATAAATGAAAACAAAAAGAAAACAATTTACGCAGTGATGCCAGGAGCTTTTTGAGGAATTTGTTCCTCTTCAGATGATGATGATTCACTTTCTGATTCAGAACCAGTGGCAAAAAATCTACTACTCATTTTTCTGAATTACCTAAAAAAAAGAAGAAAACATTGATCAAAATAGAACATAGAATGTAATAAGCAAAAATTACAAATAAGTTTTCATGTATTTTTCACAATAATTTGAAACTATGTATTTTAGAATTACTTTAAAATTTATGGTCGTAGTCTTGAGCCAAAATTATATGTACATTAAATATATAATATGTGGAAAGCAATGGGGGGAACTAAGATGAAAAAAGATAAATATATAAATGCATACAGATACATGCACTTACATTGTGATGTACACAAATTTGTCTATACTTAATTTTTTCCCTCTTCATGGTTATAATTCTGTAGAATTTTAAATATATTTTTATAACTTATTGCTATTAATTTTTTCACCCTAATTTAAAGGCTTATTAAATTAAATAGTATAAAAAGTTTAAATCAGAATTAAAATGGAAAAGTATACAAAGAAATTGTTGGAAATATTTTGATAATTTAAATATACAAGTAGTGTCAAAATTTTAATCGAATACAATCATGAACAGTTTTAAATTTTTCATACGATTAAAATATTTGGCTAAAGACGAGGAGCCTGTATGGGTGATAAAATGTGGCAAACTCACTTACTGCACCCGAATGCAATTGTACAACATAACATGATTGTGTACATGTGTGAAAGTTATTTTGTGTGCTAATAAACATTTCATTAGTAATTTGCTTTTGTTTAGTTACTGTTGTTGGGATTTTTGGTGCCGATGATTTTGGAAGCAGTGATTAGATGAGTTAATATTACATTATATCAAGAAACTATGGTGTTTTTATAAGAATATATATATTTACACCATAGATTAGTTTTATTGCCTAGTTTAAATGCATCCCCAGATTGCACTACATTTAAGTTTTTCTGAAGGTTAGCACCATCGCCTGGTTAATTAAAATTTAAGTTTTCATAAAAATGCACTTTGTTTATGTTAAAGATTTAGTTTCATTGCCTGATTTAATGCAGTCAGAGATTGCACTACACGGATGTTTTTTTTTTTTTCCAAGGTAGGTGCCACTGCCTAGTTGGTTAAAAATTGATTTCTCATAAAAAAGCATTTTATCTATGCTATAGATTTAGCTCCATTACCTGGTTATAACCTATTGTTCATTCATTCATTAATGCTTAGATTATATTTGTTTTTTATAATGTGAAATTAGTTTTTAGTTATTTACATCTTAATATTTTGGCAGTAAGTAATTACAATAAAATAGTTGAAATTTAAAATAATGTGTGATTGCAAAGTTGAAGTTTGAGTGTGATTGGTATTTATTACTAGATATTAAGTATAAGGATGCAATACAAGTTGGCAAGATAACTGTGAAGGCTCGGCACAAAAATTGGAAATTGTCCTTAACCTATACAATTATCTAGACCTTAACCAATATTTCAAATAAATTATGTAACAAAAATTGAAACATAATACAATTGTTAAATTCACAATTTTTACAATATGTTAGCCAGATTTAATTATTTTTCTAGAATATAACAGTTACATCGTAAAATATGCTAAATTGTTTTTAAAAAGGCCTCACTACTTAAGTTTTCTTAATGCAGTAGTCCTGAAAACTCAGCCTAATGTGAGCTGAATATGTGGAAATATTGGGTTATCAAAAATGGGGTTTAAAAAATATATATATATAGCTTATGAAGGTATAGATTTTTTTTACTACATGAAAATTCAATGAATAGTGTGGAATAATTTACCTGATAAGACAAACCTTAGAAAACTAATTTATGATGGTATAAAGTGATCAATGATGAATGTGATAACTATATTGGATTTTGCAAAAACTGGCTGCTAAGTTTTTTTAAAAGAAATGTGGAACGTTCTGTGGTTTCCCATACTGCAATCTGCTGCTTCATTATAAAGACGGCGACAAAACAGTTAAAACACCCGTTAAAAATGAATCTTATTCAAAATACTGAAAGGAAATTTGGATAGCCTTTTTTTCTTATTATGTGATAGTTTAGGAGTTCGTATTGCAGAGTTATCAATATTTTCATCACTTTCAGCCATCATCGTAACAGCAGCAACAATTTTTGCATTGGAGATAATGGCTTGCGCAGAATCATTTTGGAACCACAGTTCGATGTCTTTTTGGCTGGTTTCTGCATGACTATATGCAATAAAGACATTTTACTTGTGATCAAGTAGTTTTTGCTAGGAACACATTGACTCTAATTGGCTCCCATTCAATATACAATAAGTTTATTTTCTTTAAATTCTAGATAAGACCTTGACTATCATGATCTGCAGAAAGATGGAAGGATAACAGGTTGCACTCATATTTTCTCTACAAAATTAAATAAAACTTAATTCATTAGCCCATTTAGCGATTTGGGTGATGAAAACACTGCTTGTATGTTTCCATTTTTTACTCTTCAATGTCTGGGTATAAAGACATATTATCAAAAACCAGAATAGCCTTTCTAGGTAGGTATTTAGATTTTAAAAACTGCTCAATTGATGAAACAAATACTTCATAGAACCATTCTTTGAAAGCTTTACACTCATTCAAATATGTTACTAGTTTTGGTACCAAAGTGAAAGTTTATCCATTTATCAATATTTTTAAGCACACATGGTTTCTTTGATTAAATGGTGAGATTAAGTTTTATTTTATTCTCACCTATTGCATTACTGTTTACTATGATTCTTACCGTTTCCCAGCACCTTTCATAAACTGAGGCTGACTGTTTTTCCTTGAAAGCAAAACATTTCACTGGTAACAGTTTGTAGTTTAACCCTGACCCAATACAATTGCTTTCTGGTCAAACCTTTGATTTTGATTAATTTTTGAATATTTTCTTTAAACTGAGACTCCATGCCCTTAAGTAATTTTTTCCCATTAATATTAAGCTGTTACAAATATTAGTTTCTTACAGCAATCAAGAAAGTCAGTGCTTGAGACAAACTTAGGATCTTTACCTTTTAAAATTCTTCATAATAGTTCAAGGCCCTCTCTTGCAGGATTAACTCACTAATGCACCTTTTTTTCTTGTTTGGTGAACCAAATATAAAATGTCTTACTTACCTCATTTAAGTTATTTTCGTTCATACTTTCCCTTTCTTTAAATATTTCTGTACTCATTCTTTTAGTATACCATGATTAGGCTTCTGCCAGCCTTTTCTTCTAGTATCTAATCATACTTTTCCAGATTCCTGAGAAGTCCTTAGTCATTGCACTGACACTTTCTCTCTTATCCGGTCTCTTTAATGAAGGATGCTAACACCAACAATGTTAAATTTTGAAAAAGCTCTCAACAATCACTCACATTAAATTACATAGCAAAAAGACTTCAGGTGGATGAATGGCTGAGCATACGCTAGTGCCAGGAAGGTGCTGTAGAAGTGGGAGTGCAATGCAAAACTAGAGAATGAGGGACTTTGAATGTATCTACCCACTGAAAATTAAGCACTTGATAACCCTGCATCAGGACAACTTGACCCTATCAGGATGAGGTCAAGTTGTCCTGATGCAGGGTTATCAAGTGCTTAGTTTATGGACTCTACTGTATATATTTTCAAATTATATACAATATCTTTTAAATAAACATTTTGAAATAAGTATCATAAAAAATTTCAGGTTATAATTGGAAATCATTAACTTTAATATTAAAAAAAAATGAAATTTTAATTAAATATTAAATAAAATAGATTATTAATCATGTTTTCTTAAATGAATGTCTAAATTTTTCAAAGCAAAGTTATTCATATTATTGATTCAGTAAAATTGTCGTACAATTATAAAGCACTAAACAGAATGTTTATTTCCAGTACAGCTATCATATTGTTGCGATAGATGTTTAATGAAATTGCTAACAAATAAAGCAATAAGAATACTGAAAGGAATTAATTTGAGAATTTTCTCATGAAACTTATAAAAAATTTTAAAATCAATAATTACTTTATTAGTTGCATGACAAATATTACTTGAAAAAAAATAATGAAGAAACTATTTGTGATGCTCTCATGATCCTGTCATCTCCAATGATAGTTGAATAACACAAAATACATTCATCCTACATGACACATTTATTAAAGTAAAAAACATTAAGTTAGACATTTATCTACACTTTTAAAAGATATACAGTTTACATTGACTGGGAGTGGAACTTCAGGTGACCTTAGTAATCAAAACAACCAACCGTTCTTCTTTCTCTGACATAACTCATCCAATCTAACCTTGGCAAATAATGAAATCCTAAGTTCTAGTTAGTGTTAACTGTCTTCACATTATCAATCAATAATAACAAGTTGTAAAAATGAAATTAACTTTTAAATTAAAAAATTTATTTACTGTTTATTAAGAGAAAAATACAATTAATGTTAATCAAAGCTAATTAAGTTCACATCACTGTTACTTTAGTAACCAGTGCCTTAGATGTTGTTGGCACTGGATCATGTGATAAAGAAACAACAGGCAATGCCTTCTTGATATGACATAGGTGTTAAGTTAATGAAATTTTTATTACATTGCATCAATGTTTTTTATCCCCCCCCCAAATCTAAAATTTACAAGATAAAAATATTAAGCAAAATATAAATTATCATAATTTTTATAGAAAAACTGCATCACATATTTCCTATACACTCAAACAAAATGACAGCAAGTTATTTTAGATCATATGTACAAAAAACTATTTACAAATAAATTTTCTTAATACTCAAATTAAGTCATTCACAGTTATACATGCAAAACTTTAGTCAATTATGTTCTTTTAAACTCTTATTAATGCATATTACAAAACAGTGATTAAACATATAATGGAAAGAACTTTTACATATAAAAATAACTAATATTTTAAAAAATACAAATATTTTATTAATTTCAGATAAAAGTGAATTGATCTGTTTAAAATCAGAACATCATAACATAACTTAGAATATCATTACACGAGTACGCAATATGTTGGCGAATAATTAAAATTATTTGCATTTAGATGATGATAAATGTATGATAGTACAACGGGATTGATAGAAGCATGCTTTTGTTAAGCATAAAATTCAACATTATGATCATAAATTACATAAAACTAATTATGCATCTAATAATTTGAAAACGTGTTAAATGTATAAATGTCAAACGTATCAGAAAAAAGGCAAAATTTATAACAAGGGACATGAAATGAAATAAAATAAAAAACACACCTGTGTTATTTTTAAATATACAATCTTTATAGAAAATTAAACGTGACTAAGTTACTTGCAAAACAAGGCTCATGAAAATTTTGCCTTCGTTTAGCAACAGAAAACCGCAGTTTCTGGCAGTTACCGTTAAGCTCTCAAAAGAATTTTTTTTCTTCCAAAAATTAATTTTATTTAGATCTTTAATTCATAAGAACATCTAAAAAGCAAATTAGAAAATTTGTAGCCATCAACAGTTTTTTTTATCAATGACTCTTCGAAACAAACTAAGAATTTTTTCTTACATTGCAGCGCCACTACACGGAGGCAAAGAAAAACAGTTTATGTTTATTCTTATCATATGAAAAAGATAGTTTTTATTTGATATTGTAATGTATTGTCTCGGAGTCCTTTCGCGTAGCAAAGTTTCTTCTTTACTATGTTTAGAAGATATTGAATGATGTTTGATGTTGTGAAAATAGTAAAATGATCTTGAATTTTTTTAAAGTACTTTAACACGAATGCAAATATGTACTATTTTCCTCTTTCCTTTTGTTTATTGTCTGAAGCTGTGAAATGAATACTGTTGATTTCGAGTTTATACCTCCTCCTGAGGCCCCAGTTTTTGAACCTACAGCTGAAGAGTTTAGAGATCCATTAGCCTACATCGCTAAAATCAGACCTATCGCTGAACAGACTGGCATTTGTAAAATAAAGCCTCCTCCAGTAAGTTATATTTGCTTGTTTGTTATCATCTTACTTTATAAATATAAATTAATTTGTCTTATGAAAATAGCTTTTAAGGAGTGCAACTTATTGTTCATCGCATATGTAGCATATGATCGCCATAAGTTTCAACATTATTCTAAAGTATGGAATGACATGTTTATTCTCTGCTTATGAGAAGTCCTTTGCTTTAAAAAATTTGAATGGTAAATTTATTCTTTTCTGTGTGTCACTTTAGGCAATATTGTTGTTCTCTAGTAAGATTTTTTTTAATGGCTGCTTTTATTCCTTTGTAAAAAGTTAAAACCCTTTAACAAATTTTCAATAATGTGAATTTCAAAATTTCTTTTATCTTGTACAATTTAAAATTATAGATGATGTTTATAGTGAGGTATAACTTTTTTCTTCATTCATTTAATTTTCGTATGTATAGATTTTTCGAAAATTAGTAACTAATTATATTTCAATTTTTTTATTACTAGTGAATTTTAATTTTTCCCTAATTTAACATTTTCTTCATTATTATTATTAAGCTGTTTTTATAAATTCTTTGTTTATTTTAATAATTTCTTTATAAAAGAAAATTAATTTAAAAATTATAATTTATTTCATTTTTTTCAAAATTAAGTAAATAATGTTACTATATCGAATAAAATTTTATTTAAATTATGTCTCTTGGATGAAAATCTATTATTTTTATGGCGGTTCATAAAATGCCTTATTTTTTCTCATTTGTTGTCTTCATATCTTCAATAAAAAGCTCTGTTTTCAAAAGGCTACTGTAGCATTTATGTGTAATTTCTTTGTTAATTTACTCACAATTAAGTATACATGCTTTACATGTGTTATATAAGTGTTATGTAAAAATTTTATAAGTGTATTATGTTCCACTCATAAAGTATTTTTGAAATACAGTATTTGATGTGCAATTAGAAAATGAATATCCTGTCATAAATGATTTTACCTGAAAAATTAAATAATTTGAATTTTTAAATAATTTAAACTATCTATTTGTTAAAGTATTTGTAAAATTAAATTGAAATGAGATTATATTAAATAAAATCTCAATAAAAAACTAAAAAAATAGTTTTTAAAAATTGAATCAAATTATAGAGTTTAGAACACTAACATAGTGAATGTAAAAATTGCTCAACTTGTGTCATGTTAGGCTTAGTGTATGTGGTAGGGAGTTTTAATACTTTTTTAAACCGCAGAATTTTTTGTCTATCATTGTAAAATCGTACATTTCAAAAATAATATTCATTTTAAAAAAATATTAGTTCGACCCTAGCAGAGCCTTTACCCTTGGCTCAAATAATTTTGGTTGGCGATAAATTTTGCCAGTCTTAGTAATCCTAGTTTGATACACTGGATGTGATAAATTAACTTTCTGGAATTCTTATTTGCCCATTTTATTCTGCCTTGGCACTTTTTTTCAATTTGTCACCAAGAGTATGCGGTCTCTTAGGATTTTATCTGAATGAAATAAATATCTATTGTATTAAAGAATTTAAAATCGTTTATGTGAATCAAATTATTAAATTATCTCTTGAATTTTATATCAGAAGATTATAATTTAGTTTTGTATTGCTGATTATTTTAAAAAAGTTTGATATATGCTGGAAACCTTAAATTATCCTTGGGCAGATTTGTTTTACAAATTATCTGTGATATCTAAATTATAAAAGAACTTCAATACAAAGAAAATTATAAAATTAGACATCTGTGGCATTTTCTGAATAGAAAATTATGAGTACATTTGATTATTCCGCTGGTCAAGAGTCATTTTATTATTCCGCAAGTAATAAACGTGTTTTTAGTAACTATTATATTAATGAATATATTAGTTATATTTTGATAAAAAAATTCTATTGAAAACCCATGTTACTTGTCAATGATATCTCTCATGTTAGTTAAGTTGATATTTGATTTCTCCAGTGTCTCTTTTATTGATAACTAAATGAGCTGAAATGTTACACTTTTTTAATTTTTTTTAAATTCATAAGATATACTTTACACTGATATAAAAATGCTTTTGTAAATGAATTTTTAAAATTTTTATGAGTGTTAAAAATAATTAATATAAAAATAATATAGTAAAATAATAAATTTGGATTATTATCATACAAGATCTATTAGGTAAAATGTGCTACTATTTCATCAAATGCTTATTTTGTAATTACAGAAATGTAAAATATCCATTTTTCTAAGCAAAATTAATATCTTGGGTACCTTTAGTAACTTAACCGAATATTATATGTTAATGTGAAAAAATATTCTTGTACTCTGATTCAGCATTGCAAATTTCATATTGCAGTTAATCTACATACTTGTTAAACCTTTGAATTAAAGCATAGCACATTTTTGTTGCATTAAAAAAAATCTTTTAATTTGTACATTTAGATTTTGTAATATTAAATTTTACAAAATCTAAATGTGAAAAGTCCATTCTTTTTTTTAAATTGAAAATCTTTTTTCCCATGTATTTTTATTTATGAAACAATTATATTTATTGTATTTAAAATAAGAATAATTAAAATATTATTCTGGTATAAACAATAGTCTCTCAACAGTACCTACTTTAGTATTAGTACTCAGATCTTAAGTGAATATTACCAGTTGCTACATTTTACCATCATAATTCACTATTGTATTTAAATATCTTTTATGTTGATTCTATTAAATTCTTTCCATATTTGAAAAGGGAAATAATAATGGATTCCTTATCTTTTATGTGTGCTTTCTTTATCAAAATGTCAGTTCGCTGAGATGTATATAAGAGAAATGAAATGGTATTATGATTCCTATAGCATTGATTTAATAACAAGATATTATATAAATTTATTGAGTAACCAAAAATTTTCAATAATGAGAAATTTTTTCTCAGAGAACAAGAGTTGTAACGTCAAGAAATATCTTAACAAATTAGTCAAAGCAACTTATTTTTACTGTTATGTGTAGAATACATATATTTTAAATGCCTTATATTTGTGGCTACTAGAAATTTTGATGTAAGCTTCTGTAAAATGTTTTGGCCATGTGTTCTATTGCTTATAATGGTTACAGAAAAATACTTTATCTAGATTATACTTGGAAATTAACTCATAATGTGCCTTATGATTTTATAATTGATTAGTAAATGTTCAAGTAAGAAAAATACTTATTATCTGCAGTTAATATAAATAAGTCACTCATTCAGGATTTTTTACGCATCTCTGGAGACTTATTCAATCTTGTGAATAAATTTATTATTTGTGTTATTCAAATGAAAAATTCTGAGTTCATAAGAAATGTGTGCAAGCCTGAATGAACCCTACTAGATGGGAAAGGTAACACTATGGTTTGGAAAATGGCTTTTTGGCATATTTTATCTTCCTCTTATTTACAATTAAAATTGAATACCCACTATGTTAATTGTCTTTCAGAGGGACTTTCATAAATAATGGACCATGTTCGCTTGTCATATTGAAACCAAGAACTCCTAAGCACCCATCCTGAAAAACATGCAAACAGCTCAGCATTTATTTCTTTATACTCAGCAATGGCTGGTCTAAAAGCCATGATCTTCTATCACTGAGTCATGATAAACCTCTGAGAATTTATAGCATGTTCATATTTTAAATGAATTGTTAAAAGTATTTTTCTATCATATTTAGAAAACTCGCAATTGAATACTTAGTCTTCTGGACTTAATCTTAACAGTATTGGGTTTATAATACAAGTTAAAAAAAATTTTGATTTTTTTTTTTTTAAATCCCTATTTGTCTGCTACTAGTAAGTTTTTCATTGTGGCTGCTGATAGTTATAATTTCGTAATTTATGTTACAAATAGATTGCTTCTTTTGTTTGCTTAGACATTAATATTACTCTGAGGTAGCATTTTAAAATAATCACTCTTAACTCTTCCATGATAAAATATAGTTATGGCAAATGCTGTGGGACTTTCAAGAATTTTAAGAACTTATCAAGGTTCTTTCAAGATTTTTCTTCAAAAATATAAAAAAGATACGAGTCCAAAAAAAACTTCTCCAAGAATTGATAAAATTTTAATAGAAATTTTTATCAGTTCTTCGAGAGAAATAACAAAATAAATCCATGAAAGACAAGCACAGATCTTCAAAGCAATTTGTTGATTTTTAGTGTTGAAGTGAACTCTACAAATCTCAATTCTATGGAAATGTCTTCTGCAAGTTGATGGTATACAACAAGACCAAGGAAATGATACTTTTAGCTTGGAAAATGGGGGAAAAAAAGAATGTAACATGGCTGAAAAAATACTGATCATGGACTGCTGATAACAAGAGGATGATTTTCAGTTGTGAAAGACATTTATTTGTGCAGATATACATATCAAGTGTGCAGCTACAATGGCCTAGATTATTAGGACGTTGTTCTCTCTACCTGAAGATAGCAATTTTAAATCCTGACTTAACCAAAAGTCTATTGTATTTACTAAAGGGAGTTGAAGAACATTAAATCATGGTTGCAGTGTCCTGTGATAAAAATACTTTTGGGGGTGGCAGGTTAAGTACTAGGGAATTTTATTTTCTGCTTAATCCGCGTTTCTAAATTATGAAGACTCCCACTTGACTGCTTTCACTAGCTGGTAGAGCCCAACTTTGGGCTAGGAACACAGAGAAGTATGCCAGTGCAATAACAACAAATCAAGTATGATTGGAGGAAGTGAAGAGAAAACTAAGTGACCAGATCACATCCAATAGACTGTAAAACA